>CABEEJ010005419.1:0-18557 GCA_901482245.1 Timema douglasi | reverse complement strand
CCCCCCCCCCCCCAAAAAAAGTCCCCAGTCAGGTGGTATCCCAACAATCAACCCCTATAGTAGCCATCACCAGCGTCTTGTGTGATGAATCAATAAACCAATAGTCTTCCGGCTCTCACGTAATGTCTCCGAGACCTCCACTGGCAAATGAGCCAGCAACAAGTGTCCAAGCCACCGTGAAACATTGCCGGGTAATTATAGGCGAGACGATCTCACGGATAGTAGCTCAATGGTACAATCTCCTCTACTGCTGGCTTGTTTGTACTGGGTACCACGGGGTCGAGAGCTTGTATGTCCGGGGAATTACAGTTCAAACAAAGGTAGATTCAATAATGTAACGGCTTCCACTATAATCAGGAGCTCCAAGACACGGATAACACAGAACATTTAAAAGGCAATATTAGATTAATGGCAAGCCATTATGCAGACGCAGACAATAAGACAGTCTTAAAATATATCGGCCAGAGATACAAATAAATGGTACCATGACCCACACAAACTATCTCACTTTACATAAAAAATATATATTTACTAAAAACTCGCAAAATAGGTTAAATTAAATAGTATTCTTTCTTGTGAAAAAACACTACCAAAGAGCACAGAGTATACACTGTTACAGAAACAATGAGAACAAAGTAACATTTTTATTAACCAAAAAACATAACAATCCACGCCCCATTTCCTAGACCTCCATTTAAAGAATATGTTTGCCAATAGCTCAGAAACTATCGGTTTGATAAACATATATTTCATATAAAATAGTCCTATAACTTTGTGATTTTAAGTTATTTCGTTTCTCAAAGAATTACGGGGATATTATCAAAATTGGAAGTATTCGCTTTAGTCTAAGTTATTTTCCCGATGCGCCATTTTATTTGTAATGCCAAAAACTGCCAAGATACGAGTTTTAATCAAAATATTTGGATACGTTTTGGTGGACCACTATATCTTTAAAATTTTGTTTACCTTAAGTAAACTTCCCTTAATTTTAGGGTTAAATATTTAATTCAAAAAATATCTTTGGGGGAAACTTATGAAAATCCTAGACACCAAGTTTTAGCTCGATCAGTAAAATATTTTCTGTTTTAGACCGAGGTACATATAGACAGGCAGGCAGAAAACAACTTTTTGGTTTTCAGAGGGTTAGAAAACGTCAACACCAATAAAATCTCGAGATAAATTTTTTCTTACATTTCTCTTCATGAGGTCAACATAAATTAAAAGTGGTTTCAATATCTTGCAACAAAGACATAATATTTTTTTTTTCTTTGGTTTTGTTTTATACATAAATCTTTTCAGTTTAATGAAATACCCAAATATTAAATGTAGTATTGAGTAAGCTGCCTCATTTTTGGCATATAAAGTAGTTTTATGCAAATAGGTCCAACTACTTTTCAGGTTAAAAAAACATTATCTCCCTTTTAAAGTCCTTATCTGAAATTGGTGAATAATCTGTCACCATTTCTATAAGATAAATCAAGATAGTTTTGACTAAAGGAAAGTAGAGATTCTTTCTATGCCACAGCGCCACTACATTTCTTTAAGATAGATCAAGATAGTTTTGACTAAAGGAAAGTGAAGATTGTCTCAATGCCACAATGCTACTACATTTCAGTGAAGAGAAAGAAATATATAAATGGTGTGCTAGCTTTTGCTGCTGTCAAATATAAGCTATTGTAATAAAATAATAACTCTTCAAAAATCTGGTAAACCACTTAAGTCCTAGATAATTACACATTAAATATATGTATTTGATTACAGTGTTTAAAATTGAAAATATGAAACAGAGAGCTACAATTTTCCACCTTAGTAAACGTGTCATTCTTTCCCCACTTCCCCAGTTTCCCACTTCTGGTCTGATGAGTAATTTTTTCAATATAATTTCTCTGAAAATATTTGAGATATGAAATTAATTTTCATTGCAAATATGTAGGGCTATTTACAATACAAATCTTTTAATTGAAACATATTTTTATAAAACCAATAACTTTCAAGTTATACATATATATATATACATATATATACATATATATATACATATATATATATATACATATATATATACATATATATATATATATACATACATACATATATATATACATATATATAGTTTATAACTTTTCTAACACCTTAAAGGTCAAGTATTGCGACCGTAAAAAATCTAACCCGAAGTGTTGATGAATGTCGACGTCTTATGACCCGTTGAGCCCTAAAAAGTAGTTTTTACAATTCTGTCTCTCTGTGTGTCTGTTTAACCCTAAAAGTAATAGTAGATTAATAAAAAACGAAAAGAGAAAAATCGATTTTCTCAAAATTGCCTCTAACGATTTTGATTAAAATTAACATCTAGGCGTTGATTAAGATTATAAAAAAGGGCTATATTCATTTTTTCATGAGAATCACTTTTAGGGTACCTTACAGAAGCGGACATTTCCGTAACTCCTCAACTGTTTAAGATACTAAATAACTTATCATTGCAAAATTGTTGTACTATTAAAAATAAAATACTTTTATTTGAAATATATTTTAATAAAACCAACAGTGTCTGTGATATTGGCAAGTATATTAATACAATTTTGTGAGCTTTAGTTGTACACTCCGTCGAGTTTGAAAGGTAGCAACTTCTAATTCACTGAGCCCGCGAGGTATGATATTTCTCCACACATGACTGCAGAATAGTTTGCCTAGCTACGCCCAAAACCTAATTTAGAGAAGGCCTTAAGTCGTTAAATTATTTTTTGACTGTTGGGAAGGAGTGATGGGGTAGGGGTTATGTCTTTTAGCGATGCCCGAATGGTTTTATTTAATAAATTAATTTTACTTTATAGTTCTGATAATTATAAAATCAATAACTAATATTTACATACCAAGTTAATTAATTATGTTTGCTCTCATTAACATACGGGCTAGTATTTTTTTTTTTTAGCCATTAAAAGTTTAACCACGTCAAACGTTATTTGGGCACTACTGCCCACATTGATTGGTTTTACATGGTAACATAAAGTAAGTCTCCCCTTTTCCAGAATCTTCATTAATGTTTATAGCCAATTATAAATTTATTAATGATTAATTATTATATTCCACACATGTAACTTAAATAACAGATTAACTCTAAAGGATTTTTACTTTATTTGTAAGAAACTGAGTTTAAAAAAAACTTCTGTAATTTAAGGGTCCCAATCCTAATTTAAAATATTTTATATTATTTCCGGGTGGACAAAAAATAAATATAGATAAATCTCATCCATTGGACATATTTTAGTTATAAAAGTGAATTTATTTGTTTCTTCAAAGTTATTATGACTGTGTATAACTTTGAGGGTAGGTTTATTTTTTAGCACCGCATCTTACTACCCGTTTTGGTAATACGCCTAAGTACTAATTACTCTAATGGGTTAGGAATTGGAAAGGTTGAAGTTAGAGGAAAGGAACCCGCATTTGCGTGGAGGGAGAGTGTAAGACCACTTAGGAAAAACTACCCGAGTTCACCCGAGCGATATTAGAAACTTGATCTCCACATCTTTGTCAGTCGAGCTAAACAGTAAACTAGCGCGTTAGCTAACTACGCCACCGGGGTTGGTCTGAGAGTTGTTGATAATCTCAGTTTGGTAAAAACATTATTGATTGAACTTAAAAAAGAATGCCCTTAGTTAATAATAGATTATAGACCAGTGTGATATCTGCTCGAAACACTCACAAAATAAAATATTGTATATTTTATATTAAACGAAATTACAAAGTAAAATTAATATTTAGGAAATACGGTAAATAATGTATATTATACAACTTCGATGCTCATGCGGGCAAAAAATTCTTATATGGTCCATCAATGTGGGCAACAGTGCCCAAATAACGTTTGACGCTATTAAACTTTTAATAACTAAAAAAAATACCAGCCCGCATTTTATTGAGAGCAAAAATAATTAATTAACTTAGTATGTAAATATTAGTTATTGATTTTATCATTATCAAAACAATAAATTAAAATTAATTTATTAAATAAAACCATTCGGGCATTGCTAAAAGACATAACCCATACCCTATCACTCCTCCCCAAAAGTCAAGAAATAATTTAATGACTTAAGGTATTCTCTAACTTAGGCGTTGGGCGTAGCTAGGCAAACTATTCTACAGTCATGTGTGGAGGAATATCATACCTCGCGGGCTCAGTGAATTATAAGTTGCTACCTTTCAAACTCGACAGAGTGTAGGCCTACAGAGATACTACTTATGTTTTAACGCAATAATTCTCTAATTCCATAGAGTAATTAAATATTAGCAACTCTCTCAAAAGATTTTATGTTCTTTTTCCTTTAACCTCTTAGGGGAAATGTTTGTAATCAATAATGTATCTCTCATTCTAGACTCAATACTCAATATTTACGTTTTTGTTGGTCAAAATATCTAACTGGGGAATTTAATAGCAATGCGATAAGCTAAAGATGTGAAACACCTAATAAAACATAGAAAATTTTAACCAGAAGTCGTAATTTTAATACGTAGGTTTGACCCTTTTGGACACAGTATCTATTTTTTTATTTATCCAAATATATAAATGAAAACATTAATTCCTTAGGCTAAAAATTATAAAATTTTAAAACCAGGAGTCAAATAATGTTTTATCTAAGTATAACGCAATTTTTTCTCGGGTTTGTTAGTGTATATTATTTCGTTTCACTTATATTACGAGTTTTGAGTAAATAATTATCTCAATTTTCAAACAATAGAGTGAGAAAGTCCGTGAGGATTTTCATGCCATATTTTTAGTGTAAAAATAATTTAAAATATAAATGAAAATAAAATAAATGTTAAAATAATTACGATAAAAATTAAAAGAAAGTCTAATATGTATTATATTTGTAAATTTTTAATCACTGATTATTATTAATGTGAGGAATGGAATTGAAATCTGATTCAACACTTGAAGATATACTTTTGCATTTTTTACTCTACAAAGAGCAGAAAAGGCTTGATCGCACAAATAAGTGGTTGGAAAAGACATAAGATCTTTCAGTGCATTTTATTAAAGTTATTTATTCTGACTGACAAGAGAGCCTAAATAAAATTAAATGTCTACTTGATCCTCTCAAAGATGTGGGGACATGGGGTGTGGCCAACCCTCTTTTCGGCCTCACTTTCTGCTAGCGTGGCGTGACGTGGCCTGCTACCACTTGCCAGGGTAGGCAGAGTTTGTTTAAACTGTACCTTTGTTACCTCAATTTGACACTTATTGATCAGTTATTGAGAACATACATTCTCTTGTGAGGCATGTATATTCTTACCCTCGCAACGTTACACGCCACGCCACTGATATTTACTCCTATTGGCGTAGGGAAAGGGTAAAACAAACTATATATTTCGCATCGCACCAAGCTGGGATTCATATCAGCAATCCGATCAGTTGTGAGCTCGATGTCCTAAATCGTGTGACCATCAGTGTGGCTTCTTTTTTATTACTATTATTATTATTATTATTATTATTATTATTATTATTAGCAGTAGTAGTAGTATTAATATATGTTATGTATTGATGAAGTAAGATTGGACCACCTAGTGTGACATTTTCGTTCTGTCGCGACCCACTGGTTGAAAACCAGTTCTTATATTTTAAACCACTTGCAATGGAGTGGATAGTCAAGGCTAGCGAGATTTATAGGATTACGAGTGTAAGGAGTAATTTGAGACGTCGAGCGACGCGAAGCAGTCTGTTGGCCCGGTGTTGTCCGCTGTAATGTCAGTATTACGGGCCGCGCTACTTGGATTAACAACATGTTCAGGGTTGGGGGCCATGGGTGGTGAGGGAGAGAGGAGTCTGACGACAAGATGCCGCAAGGGTTGCAGTTCATTACGGGGGATCCCCGAGACGCAAGGGGTCACGTGACCCAACTAGCCAATCACACACATACACACGCCTTGGCTTGGAAACATCTATTTTTGTAACAACCGCTACATTCAGTCCACTTGACTAACATCTCTTAATACATCCACTACAAGTTACACCTCCAAACACAGATTTGTGAGAACTAAATAAACTATACTACATCCACTATAAGTTACACCTTCAAACACAGATTTGTGAGAACTAAATAAACTATACTACGTCCACTACAAGTTACACCTCCAAACACAGATTTGTGAGGAACTAAATAAACTATACTACATCCACTATAAGTTACACCTCCAAACATAGATTTTTGAGAAACTAAATAAACTATACTACATCCACTATAAGTTACACAGATTTGTGAGGAACTAAATAAACTATACTACATCATACTACATCCACTATAAGTTACACCTCCAAACACAGATTTGTGAGGAACTAAGTAAACTATACTACCTTCAATGCAGGTTACAACTATAAATAAAGATTTGTGAGGAACTAAATAAATTATACTACGTCCACTACAAGTTACACCTCCAAACACAGATTTGTGAGGAACTAAATAATCTAAACTACGTCCACTGCAAGTTACAACTCTAAATACAGATTTGTGAAGAATTTAATCAACTATACTACATCAACTACAAGTTACACATCCAAACACAGATTTGTGAGGAACTAAATAAACTATACTACATCCGCTATAAGTTACACATCAAAACACATATTTGTGAGGAACTAAATAAACTATACTACATCAACTACAAGCTACCTATCCAAACACAGATTTGTGAGGAACTAAACCCACTATACTACATCAACTACAAGCTACACATACAAACACAGATTTGTCAGTAACTAATATTACATACATTGCAAGCTACACATCCAAACACAAATTTGTGAGGAACTAAACCAACTATACTACATCCACTACAAGTTACACATACAAATCCAGATTTTTCAGGAACTGAACCAACTATACCACATTATCTACAGCAGACATGTCAATCTTTCAGCCCAATCTATGATTCTATGTGGTCCGCCAACCATTGTATGAACCAAAAAACAATGTGGCTCGATTCATCTTTTATAGGTGTTGTAAGAGTACACAATTTGAGATTATGATATGGGGAAATCAGTTATTATTAGGGGAAATATAACAATTAAGATTGGTGTAAACAGTTTTAATCTTTACTAAACATACATCGATTATAAAACAAAATTATTAAATTTGCGCACCAAATATGTGAAAGTTTTCCAACAAACAAGTGTGTTTTCACTCATGAAAAGAAACAAACGCCCAAGCGATTACTTTTTTCATTCATTTTGAACGAGACCTCAACAAGAGAACTACAGCCACTCACACACTTGATGCAAATATAACGTTTCAAATCTTTCTTGAGAAAATATAGATGTCTTAAAATTTTATGTTATCTAAATTTTATTTTTGGTATAGTAAGGATTTTAAAATTGTAATTTTTACGGTTTCCTTTGGGAACTGGTGCTAAGATTTGTGGTATGAGGAATATTTTAAATGTCCAGTGTGGTCCTTATGGTCAGACGTGCTTGACACGTCGGAGCTTTACTTTGAACACATCATACTGTATTTGACTGGAATTGACGGCTTTGTGCTCTTGTGGGCACAATTTCTGGATACAAATCCCTTGTTCGATCTTCAGCGTTTCTAAAATATGTCTATGAATCAGTGGGTCTGGAACGGGGACAAGCTCAGCCTCGTGAAGAGAAATGAAGAGAAACTTGAATAAAGAAGTAGCGCCTCCGGTTTAGAAAGCTGAGTGTAGTGGCTGGAGGGCTCGTTGTGCTGACCAAATGACACCCATTATCCGCATATGTTGGTACTCTCATAGCTAATGGCGGCGACCACTCGGTCGGTATAGCTCACTTAAGAGTTTATTTATAGACAATTTCACTCATTACTGGTTTTTTTTAGCTCCACGTCTTACTACCTGCTCAGGTTATACACGATTGTACTAATTACTGTAATCAGTTAGGAATGAGGACGGTTTAATTTAGAGGAAGTGTACCTGAATTTTTTTGATGGGATGGTGAAAATCCATTGATTAAAAACCACGCTCAATACACTTGGCCGGGATTTAAACTCCAATATCCCTGTCATTGGCAGTCTAGTCTAAAACGGGAGGAAAGATACACCCATCTATCATAATTTGTAATTATTTAGTTATTTCACCCAATAGCAAACAGATGATTATTATTATTGTTATTATTATTATTATTATTATTATATCTTGGAGTTAGTAATATTAGCAAACTATCATCAATTTATTACAACTCTTCATAAAGTCTAACATTAATTATTGTTTATTTGAATAATTACAGTTTTTCAACACATGTTAACGAACCTTGTTAGTCAGACAATGTTCAATTTAATGATACAATAAATCAAAACATTCTCACCAAACTTTATTTTATTGGTATTAATAACTATTGTTGGACTATCTTCGATGAAGGTAGTTGTTTGAATTGTTGTCACTCTATCAGCCATAATTTACAATGTGTTTCATTTTGTAAATCATTCACACTGAAATTAGTTGATACTGAAATGGAGTTACTATTTATATTATGGAAATTATAGTTAATTCAGATGACAGAGGTGGGCCCTACTTTTTAATCTTTAATAAATATTTTGAAAATTGAAAAATAACACTTGGACACGGGAAAGCAACCCGGGACATTTGGCTTAGTACGCCAATGCTCTACCCACTGAGCTATCCAGGAATCGTCCCGAGCCTAGGGTCATTCTTCACTAATAGTTTAAGGCAGAGTATGTGATGGACGTGCGGAAATCGTCGGCTACAAATATGGGATTTTATTAAGATCAAGACTGCTCGACTGCTGAGGACGGGGAGATCGAGGTTCGAATCTCGGTCGGGTGAACTGGGGGTGGTTTTTCCTAAATTGTTTTCCACTCTCCCTCCACGCAAATGCGGGTTCACTTCCTCTAATTCATCCTTCCCAATTCCTAATCCATTAGAGTAATTAGTACTTAAAGCGTATAACCCGAACGGGTAGTAAGACGCGGTGCTAAATATTATTATTATTATTATTATTATTATTATTAAGATCAAGAGCTATCAGATAACGCATCCATCCACCTTTTACTCGGTAGTTGGCTTAATGCTGTCACTTGTACAATTATTTTAAGTGTAAGGGATTGCATATTTAAGAATCAAATAGCCAAAGCTATTATATTTGTTTTATTGAGCATTACTCACATCTAGATATCATATTATGAAAATTGAAAGATGACAGCTGGACACTGTAATCAAATATGATAGCTTTGGCTATTTGAGTCTTTATCAAATAGCTTACACCTATACCCGAGAATAATCCACGGAGCAAGACCCACTAAGTCAAGAATCCCGGGCTCTATTCCTTTGTCAAGGTTCTATTTTCCTACCATATTTAATATACTAATATAAACATTGTTAAATATTATCATTTATATCAAAGTTAAAATCATAATTTTTCTTGTAACTTGTAAAATTATTACCACATTATAATACGATATTCTATCCATATTTTAAATTTGAAGCGTTATTAATATCATTATTTACAAATAATAGGAAATATGAGAATATAAACTGAAGTACTCAATGTTTTAAGTGCGATTCAAATAGATAATTATTACATTTTCCTTGAACTTTTATTGTAGCGGGCAAACCAGTCCTGGCCCGTACAAACTAAATCTGCTAGAGAAAATCATTTCACGAAATAAAATATATATTGATATCTAATTATGTTATCTTAAAATTTATTACACAGCACGCCTCGGGAACATCGCTGGGTAAGAACGGCCCCATCGGAAGAGATACACACACGAGCCTCCATTCAACTCTGGACTTGATTCAACTAAACTATCTAACGAACTAAGTAGATTTCTGCGTGGCTCGTGGGGGTGTGTGCGTCGTGGCCAGGTGCCTGCGTGCTGTTCTCAAAGTCGAGGGGTGTTTCTNTCCCTCATTATTTTAAATACTATAACTAAATAGACCCAGGCATACTATTATTATTATTAGCACCGCGTCTTACTACCCGTTCGGGTTATACGCACTTACGCTAATGTGTAATGGTAGGGTGATTATGAGATGAAATGGAGGACCCACAGTTTAACGTGGAATTCGAACCACGGTGGAGGCCTGGCATTCCCCACATTCACAATATGTCTTGTCAGAGGTGAATTAAGGGTTTGGTAATCCGATAAATCTGTGCCGGGACCGAGGATTGAACCCCGGCCGCCAGCGCAGAAGTCTGACACCCTACCCCTAGACCACCAGGTAACCTGAGGCTTAAGTTCTATCATGTAAAGTAAAAAGTTTTTTCTTACAAGTTAAAAGTGTCTACCACTTTTGAGTTTAATAATTATTTAATAGGTTAGATTTTCATTGGCAATGTCATGTTAAGCATATCATAAGAGATCATACGTATCTCTTGTTTTTCTGCTTGGTCCTTAAGAGCAGTGGTCTCATTGGAGTGTGTCTAACTCCTTGGCCTGTATGACCGTATTGTGGTCTTCTGTACCATCAGGCGGGAAAGGGGAAATTTAGGTTGTTCCAGGCCCTATGTAAATACCTGGTTAGGTAATAGTTAGCTATTCTTGTGGAACCTTGGCGCCTCACGCTTAGTTGTTCACCTGATTGCGGTGTTCAACTTGTGGGTTTGTCACTGCCCTTCTGGATAGGCCCGCACGCTATTTGGTGTTCATGTCTGACTACCTTCAGGGGTTGTATGATACTTTGTTGATAGATTATAACCTATACCTGGCTGTGGTCGGCATCTAGGTTGATTGTGGCTTAACTCATGATACCTGGCTATACTAGTGGGTTACTTGCCAACCTATAAGTTTACTGTAAGGAAGCCTAGAATCCTGAATGACGACTTTCCCTAAGATATTTGCCCGGTGTGTCTATTACCGGAACAAATAGTCAGTTCCCTGAAACTTGTGTTACTAATTCACTTAGGTCAAGCTACATTTACTGGCTCATTTCGTTCTCACCTCTTAAAATAAGGTTGTTTGTATTAGAAGTTGAGTAGGCTCTGTCTCAGCCCTGCTCGATAAAAAGCATAAATAATATCTTCGGCTATTTGATTCTTACCTAGAATTAATTTGAAGTGATGTTTACCCAGAATTTTTTGAACATTAGGAATACCCTAAAAGCTATTTAGAATGTTCTTCGCAGTTTTTAATTTTTATTTTATATTCCTCTTGTAGCTATTTGATTGGTCTTCCATCAACAATTTTTATTAAATTGGATGCCCTTAGAAGCTACTCGGAATGGCCATCACCGGTTTTTTTCTATTATGACCAGGCTACGTTAGGTCTAAGAGTTATTAATTTTGGGGATTATTTTCTTACTATCATAATATCCCCCGTTTTATATAAGAAAAGAAATCCTGCTCGGTCGCAAAATTTACCTCAGACCATCCCTGACTTAATACCACTACTTTTCTAAAGTTTACTACACTCAAAGTGTAAATACTGCTCGGCATATCATTTTTCTTGTTACCTTGAATGACTGATTTCAATAGTTAAGGTTTTAGGACCACAATGTGGTTTAACATGTTCTTTCCAAACGAATGTAGGTTAATCCTCTGGTGCTCAGAACATTGGCACTAGTGTTTAACAATAATAATAACTTCAATTCAATTTTAATTGCCTTTATTACAGAGCTGCCCAACAGCCAATGGCTATAAAGGTCAGCCCTGAAAAGTACATAAATATCTTACATAAAAACATAATTATATAGGTATTTAAACAAAATAAGTAGTCCTAGCTAAGAAAGGGTACATACAAATAAATAGTAACTAACAGATAAGAAAAATAATAGTAATAATAATGATAGTGGTAACTAAGTTAATAAAATTAGAAGTAGTGAGCATAAATCAACATTGATATTGTATATAAGATCAAGAATAAAAACGGCAAACAGAAAAATGCAAGTTTATATATTAACTGTAGAACATGTACTGATTAAATTCGTAATAAGGGAGTAACTTAAAAAACTCTCTAAGTTTGGCTCTTCTTTTGTGGTAAATTTTGAATTGGGAAAATCGATAACATTTTCCATAGATACAATGGACAATAGGGCTGACCTTGGGTGAGCGGGAAATAATTTAGTAAAAAACTAACACCATTACATCCAGCTAGGATTTGAGCTCCACTTGTAAACCAGTCCATTCGAGGTTGAAGCCTTAGTCCCCATATCCACTGATGTGAGTCCGTATGATCCACGCTATTATTACTGACATTAAAAGAGGCCACACACATTCCTAGCACTTGCAGGTTGAAAATACCAGTCGGGCCTCTCACGTGCTTGACCAAAGTAACGAAAGCATGTCTCAGCCACTCTACCTCGTGCGAGACGCTCGTGCACGCTACCGCGCGGCCAACAACAATATTCATTGTTGTGGTGGTCACATACAATATTGCTCAAACTATTTGGTACATTCGACGAATTGAGAAGATGAGCTTACCACCACCAAGATAGTCATCTTCTTCTTCACCAACGACACCAACACATCTTCCTCTGAGGAGGATATGTTAACGACTGACATATGACATGTGAGTGTGTGGTGACTGCTCTAGCTTGCACATCGCAATTGTCATCTGAAATCTGCCATAAGAGATAATCGAGAAAGTGCTAGGCAAGTGTGCGGCCCACTTTAACTCTGTGAGGACTCGGATATAAAATACAGAGCTGGGATTTCTATAACAGTTTCTCTTGTTGGCGTAATTGTTTGAGAGTCTAACAACTCTCACTCCTCGATTTGGGGATGATAGATTCAGTTGCCAGCACATGAATAGGGATAAAAGTTACACACACATCCTATTTGTAGTAATTGAGTTCCATTGGCTTTAGAATGAAAATATGATTTTCATAAAATTGCAGCTTCAAGAAATTTTCAAACTTACCTTTATAAATTCTTTAATTCAACGTGCTTACGCGTCAGTAAATATAAGCGCCGAATATATTGCATGGCAATTACTATTTATTGGAAATTGTAAAGCATTATGGGTCGACAAAACAGTGAGGCGCATTGGACTTGCACTGCCTACATGACTGTAAATAACAAGGATACATGGTTGTGAGAGGGAGAGAGAGAGAATGGTGGCCATCATGGATACTCGACTAATCAACATTCAACAGATTAAATAGGTAAATCAACTTAGATCATCGTATGCCAAAGTTTAAATGACTAAGCGGAGATATGCTCTTTTAAAAACATTGTTAACTACAGCTATTAATTGTCAAATCTGAAGGTCACTGCTTTCCCACCTATTCAATAACTTGTTTCTAGTGAAACCAGATACATTTTTATTATTTCTCCTTACAAACTTCCATTCTGTTTTACACTAAATTTTATCACTTTTTAAATCCTTTATTTGAAATTTCATATTCTTGTTAAATCTTACGTTTTATGCAAGATGCAGGGCTGCTAAAGAAGCCCACTAGGAATGCTGGTAAGTCGAAAGAGACAAGGAGATGGCCCTGGCGCCAAGATCTCATAATGGTTAGACGAGTAGTTGGGTGGCCCAGCTATAACTGGCCAGGATTGGTTGAATTTGAACACGTGACCACGCCCCTGTCACTCTCTGATTGGCTGTTGGTTTTCCCCATCCCCTCCTCTAACCCCCTCCCTTCCCCTTATTACCCTCCCCTCCTCCTGATCCCATTTACAGTGCTCCAAACTTGTTTATTCTTGTCCAAACTGGTTTTTTAATTTGTGCTCAATGGTTATTTATGTATGCTCATTGCTTTTTTATTAGTGCTCATTAGTTATTTATGTCTGGCTAGGAATGGGACGGGACGTGGGAGATGTTTTATTTATTTATTAGCGTGCAGTCCACGGCGCTGGGCGCTCCTACCTAGGCATCGATAGTGAGCACTGGGGGCATCTTCTCTGGATGGCCGCTTAGATAAAAGTGTGACCGCTGAGCAGTTGACAACGTATCATGGCCGTAAGGCCCCTTTCATTATTCCTTCACTCCCCACCCTCCTTACATTGCCACGGCTCAAAATGAACTAAGTTACACTGACTGTTCCCTCTCTCAAGACTCTGTTGGTCTGCCTTTCCCTTCACCCCTCCCCTCCCCATACTTTGTCATACCCCTCTCTTTGTTAGGTCGTCAGTTGTCTCAAACTTGTTATAAATTTCGAAAGAGGGTGACAACAACCTTGTTGAAGAATCATGAAACCCCAAGGCCGCTTGGTACATTGGTGACTTATAGTGGCGGTCACACGATGCCACCGGTAGCCGTTACTTAGTAACAAATACTAAAGTAGCTTCGTGTGACCAGGAAGTAGCGGCTGCTACCTGAGTAGTGGCTATTGAAAAACTAGCTGCTACTAAAGTTGGACATGTTCAACTTAAGTAGCCCGTGGCGGGCGCTACTGGGTCACGTGTTCTGGTAGCCACTACCAAATAGCGCCTTAGTAGCGTGTGTGACAGAGGACTTCACTGTAGTAGCAGCTATTCCATCTCCCTGTGGTTCTGTTTGTGCTTTGTTTTCAGTGGGTGTTATACATTTATTTCAGTATTAATGATGAGTGATTTAATGAAGTGGTCGGGTGAGCAAATAATAAAAGTCCTGAGCATGTTTTATGAGTATGACTGTCTGTAGAACGCTGCGTGCGCAGATTATTTGAAACGCGATACGAAGAAATCATCCTACGTTAAGTTCTTGGGCAAAGTTAACGCAGCTGGTATGAATGTGAACGAGGGACAACTAAAACGGAAAATAAAAACCCTTATAAATGCATATAGGAAAGAGTTGACGAAGATTAAGAAATCTAATAAGAGTGGTGTGGGGACCAATGACGTTTACACACTGAGGGTGGTGTGGTTTTCAACAGCATATTCTTTCTGGGACAACGTGGTAACTGCACAAGAGACAACTTCAAATCTGATAATTATCATCACAAATATTAATTATATGTATTCTATATCGATACATTAAATAAAAGTGGCAGGATAATAAATAATTTGAAAAACATTAAATGCTGTTATCATTTTAACCTCCTGTGTATGTATTATATTATTATTGTTAACACCGCGTCTTACTACCCGTTCGGGTTATACGCATATTTGTATAATAATCTAGACTGAAAGGTAACATACTAAACTTCAATATTAATGCATAATAAAACAATCTTATTAAGGGGTACTTTCATGGATGCAGACAGATAGCATGAAATTAATTATTTTTAAAGGTCTACAAAATACTCAAAAATAGCTGGGCCCTATAGAATAAAATTATTGCCACTATTATAAAAAACATTTATTTATAATAATGTTACATATATTTTTATAAGAGCACACTCATTAATTTCTTTCGGTTTATTTTTTATCTTTTAAAAGGCAGTTTTTCACCCATATTTATCATCCAATTACCTTACAATTTATATATTCCTTTTGGTTTAGTTATTAGAGAAAATGAAACCAGAACCATTTTCCTCCATTTTTAGCTTGATTATAAAAAGAATTGAACACCCACTACACAGAGAAAAATCTCACTATGCCGTAAAATATAGATGTGTATACATTAAATAGATTTTTGTTTATGTTGGCTCCTTCGTCATAGTGAACCTGAAAGTAAAATTAACCAGCAAACTCCATCTTCTCGGGTATGAAACGGGTAGAATTGTTGCAAATTTTAATCTAATGTACAAAACAAAAATATGATAAAACCTGTTGGTGGTGAAAACAGCGGTGCACAACAAATAACTTATATTAATCTATGCAATGCACAGTTGTTTTAAACGATGCCAGTTTAAAAAACGTTATTAGCTTTCATCTGCCATGGCACAGCCCAAGTATTTATAAAGTTATTCGCATATTTCTTGCGTGCTCCTTGTCCGTCCTGCTTATAATTGTTTGACAAATGCAACTGGTCATCTAAGCACACTGTAGTTGGAATCCACGCCATGTACCAAGGTACATCTCACCTGTTGTAAGGTATTCCTCACCTACAGATCCAGGTGGGAGGTGTGTCCTAGACGATGTCATTTTCATCCAATTGCGAATGGCACAAGCAGATATAACAACTAGTACAACAGTATCAATATGCAAAAAAAAATTAAAAAATGCAAAAGTGAGCGGCTAATATACCAAAGACATTCTCAGCCGCACGTTGTGTTCTATAGCACCGGTAGTTGAAAATTCTTTCTTTGTGTGTAGGCAGTCTGTGTGTATATGGTTTCAATAGATAATTTCTAAGAGGAAATTCATCATCTGCTACAAAATATCCTTCATCATGCCAATTTGGCAAGGTTTTTCCAACGCTACGTTTAACGTGTAAACATGAAATATAGTACTATCGATTCCTCTACAATCACTTCAAACATCAATGTATATAAAACAATAGTCGGCATTTACCACTACAAACAACACTATGCTGTAAGTTCCTTTGTAATTATAAAATAAGAAGGTGGTATTTTGTGACCTTAGAATCTGAACATGTTTCCCGTCAAGGGCTCCACAACACTTAGAAAAGTTCCACGTTATTTCAAAATAGTCTTGAGTTTTATTCCACTCTTCAGTTGAATCAGGTACCTGAAATTAAAAACACAAAATTATTCTCAAACAATGTTCACATTTCTTTCATAAGATAATATTTTTATTGTTATTTACAGGCTCACTTGGTGTTAAATCAGCCTACTACTGATGAATATGATGAAACAGAAAGTGAAGAGATACTGAACTCACCACAAACATCAAATGCTGCACCCTCACGTCATCTATAATATCCAAAGGAAGTGATCTCATATCAGAGTTCTTCTAAATCTACGAGAGATACTTCCACCAACACGTCACACTGAAAACCATGAAAACGGGAATTAATACAAAATACCCATTAATATTTAAATCTTCCATCAATAAACCTCAGGGCATAGCAGACATGGCAGCAGTTGAGGATAATAAGTGCCAATACGAAGGTTCGGGAAGCACAAAAGTGCCCAACTTCGTGAGCTACCGGTAAGAAATTTCATAATAATGCAGGACAAAATACAAAATTTAATTGTAAGGGCTTCTCTTGAGCCGGTCGATACACGAGCACAATCACCAGTACTTCTTATGGAATCACCATCTCCTGATTTTAGTGATGCTAGTTAGATCTCTCAATCAGAACAACTTCTGATTTTGCCAGGACTTGACTCCGTACAGAAGACTATTCTAAATATGTGTCAACAGGTTAATATGGAGTAAACTGAAATGTTTGGCTAAATGTGTAGCTTTTTTTCTTATTTAATGACTAGTAGCATCGTCAGATATGAAACTTTGAAAATTTTTTATTTTAATGCATACAGTGATTTAAAACTGTCCCCGCTTGCAAGATATCTTAGAGTAATTTCCAGTTTAGTTCTGCATGGAATGACTTCTCTCATTGTTGTACCTTGTTTCATAATAATTGTTGAAATCAGCTACAACAACTCCTCAAACTTAGGGACAGCTATTCTTAAAATGTTCATATATGATTTGGGGTCCTCAATGGCCAATTCTCTTAAAAATGTTGAAGAGGCCTCCAACTACTCTCTTTTATGTATCCATTTCCTGATCCATATCCATTTTTTTAATTACTTAAGTCCTCCAAAAATTCAATGCACAGATCACCAACAGCCATCAGAAACAAACGCCTTAAAATAAACAAGGAGTTCATGGATGGAGTCAACAAGGGGCCGGGTGCCCAGGGCCTTGAAACCAACAAGTATCTCATGGATGGAGTCAATAACTGGTTGGGTACCCAGAACTTATAAAACAAAAAGGAGCTCATGGATAGAGTCAACAACTGGCTGGGTACCCAGTGCTTTGAAACCAACAAGGAGCTCATGGATAGCGTCAACAACTGGCTGGGTACCCAGTGCTTTGAAACCAAGAAGGATCTGATGGATAGCATCAACAACTGGCTGGGTACCCAGTGCTTTGAAACCAACAAGGAGTTCATGGATAGAGTCAACAACTGGCTGGGTACCCAGTGCTTTGAAACCAACAAGGAGCTCATGGATAACGTCAACAACTGGCTGGGTACCCAGTGCTTTGAAACCAACAAGGAGTTCATGGATAGAGTCAACAACTGGCTGGGTACCCAGTGCTTTGAAACCAACAAAGGAGCTCATGGATGGAGTCAACGACGGGCTGGGTGCCATTCCTTGATGAATATGGCAAAAGCTGGTGCCACATTACGACAAGTGCCTGATGATGAGTGACGAATATTTAAAGTAATGCATCTATGTATATAAGTTTTGAATGTAATTAGATTTTCTATAATTAGTTTACTCTTTTTGCCAGCCAATCAGATGTTGATTTTGAAATAGGCCTCATAGTTTAAAGGTAAGCATTTACACATCAATAAAAAAGTTAACTGAATGAAATAGTAAAAATTTAATTTGTTCGACCATTTTACCTGTGTGATTGTCCCTTATGAATTGTACACGAATGCCTTGTTTTGAACAAATTCCAAACAACGACATCTAGTTTATATAGCTATCTCTTCCTCCTGGTGACCATCTAGTTTAGCTATCTCTTCTTCCTGGTGACCATCTAGTTTATATAGCTATCTCTTCTTCCTGGTGACCATCTAGTTTATATAGCTATCTCTTCCTCCTGGTGACCATCTAGTTTATATAGCTAT
>CABEEJ010005418.1:5496-39161 GCA_901482245.1 Timema douglasi | reverse complement strand
ACCCCTCTCAGTTTGTCTCATTATCTGTTAAGGTTATGTACTAACTATACAAAAGTGTTGTGGAAGTTGAATCTAAAGGAATTGTACCCATATTTGTTTGGCAGGAGAGTGGAAAACTATCTAGTTAAAATCGCCCCCAGTTCACATGACTGAGATATGAACCCCAATCTCCTCGTCAATGGCAGTCAAGTAGATTGTTAGAGTAGCGCATGAGACCATTCAACCACCAAAGAGGGTTGCAGCTGTATTAAATTTAGTTAAAAAATCTAAAGTTGAGAGTTAAATAATATATTTTTTTAAATGATTAAATTTTGTTTTTGTTTGATTAATGCATGGATCTATTGCAGAAATGACACTTGAAATATTTTAATTTTATTTAGCATCGCGTCTTACTACCCGTTCAGGTTATATGCTTAAGTAATAGTTACGCTAATGGATTAACAATTGGGAAGGTTGAATTTAGAGGATGTGAACCCGCATTTGCATAGAGGGAGAGTGGAAAACCATTTAGGAAAAAACGCCCCTAGTTCACCCGACCGAGATTCGAACCTCGATCTCCCGGTCCTCAGCAGTCGAGCTCAACACGACTAGCATGTTAGCTAACTATGCTATTGAGGCGGGTTACACTTGAAATACTTGATACAAAAAATTGTTATATATAATTGGTATTCAACCTGGGGAACGCGAAGATATCTTAGGAGGTACGTAAAATTAAATATATATATTATTTCATGATAGCCACCGAATAATCAGGGGCATATTTAGCGTTAGCCACAACAGACTCGGACAAAAGGACATGCGATCTAGAAGTGCCATTTATTTATTTTAGATCTAGATTATAGACTATGTACGGTATAACTTACATTATGTACCAACAACTTTGAGAGCACGGAGATTAAGATCAATTATATCTGGGAGCACGCAAACAAGAAAAGGTGGAATACTACTGCTCTATATTACCCAACTCTGAATAAAACTTTGATGTTTTCACTCAAATCAAATTCAAAGTTTAACATATCTACTGGTACAGCCCTCAACTTAGGAGCTGAACTGTGTTTCTGTTACAGCATTTGTGCTGGATTTGTGGCCGCGATAACGGGCACCCCTGCCGATGTTGTGAAAGCTCGAGTAATGAACCAACCGGTTGATGACAAAGGAAGGTAAAGTTGTATTTATACATATAAAAGGGTAATGACGTGCAATACATGGAACCTACCTAGTTCGTTCACGGTAGGAGTTTACCTCTGAAAGGCCTTTTTCCCTACCGGAAGTCTATTACATAGTAAAATATTGGTAGGAAAAAAGACCTTTCAGAGGTAAACTCCTACCGTGAATGAAGTATAGCCTCTCCTACTCAATCCATATCTCTCTACTAAGTGGTGTACCCCAGGATCCGAGTAACCTGGTGGAGGTTGGGTTGAAACTAAGCAGAAACCAGGCCAGGTGCAGGCGAGAGACAGGAGACTGGCCAGGGTAAAAACCAACAAGCTTGGAACAGGGTCTGGCCAGTTGTCTCCCAGCTTGGTGGGATTGGAGTGAGAGGGTTGATCGACTGGCCAACAAGCTTGGAACAGGGTCTGGCCAGTAGTCTCCCAGATTGGTGGGATTGGAGTGAGAGGGTTGATAGACTGGCCAACAAGCTTGGAACAGGATCTGGCCAGTTGGCTGGGAGTGAGAGAGTTGATAGACTGGCCAACAAGCTTGGAACAGGATCTGGCCAGTTGGCTGGGAGTGAGAGGGTTGATAGACTGGCCAACAAGCTTGGAACAGGGTCTGGCCATTTGGGTCCCAGCTGAGCGGGTTGGGAGTGAGAGGGTTTATAAATTGGCCAACAAGTTTAGAACAGGGTCTGGCCAGTTGTCACCCAGATTGGTGGGCTGGGAGTGAGAGGGTTGATCGACTGGCCAACAAGCTTGGAACAGGGTCTGGCCAGTTGGGTCCCAGCAGAGCGGGTTGGGAGTGAGAGGGTTGATCGACTGGCCAACAAGCTTGGAACAGGGTCTGGCCATTTGGGTCCCAGCTGAGCGGGTTGGGAGTGAGAGGGTTGATAAATTGGCCAACAAGTTTAGAACAGGGTCTGGCCAGTTGTCACCCAGATTGGTGGGCTGGGAGTGAGAGGGTTGATCGACTGGCCAACAAGCTTGGAACAGGGTCTGGCCAGTTGGGTCCCAGCTGAGCGGGTTGGGAGTGAGAGGGTTGATCGACTGGCCAACAAGCTTGGAACAGGGTCTGGCCATTTGGGTCCCAGCTGAGCGGGTTGGGAGTGAGAGGGTTGATAAATTGGCCAACAAGTTTAGAACAGGGTCTGGCCAGTTGTCACCCAGATTGGTGGGCTGGGAGTGAGAGGGTTGATCGACTGGCCAACAAGCTTGGAACAGGGTCTGGCCAGTTGGGTCCCAGCTGAGCGGGTTGGGAGTGAGAGGGTTGATCGACTGGCCAACAAGCTTGGAACAGGGTCTGGCCATTTGGGTCCCAGCTGAGCGGGTTGGGAGTGAGAGGGTTGATAAATTGGCCAACAAGTTTAGAACAGGGTCTGGCCAGTTGTCACCCAGATTGGTGGGCTGGGAGTGAGAGGGTTGATCGACTGGCCAACAAGCTTGGAACAGGGTCTGGCCAGTTGGGTCCCAGCAGAGCGGGTTGGGAGTGAGAGGGTTGATCGACTGGCCAACAAGCTTGGAACAGGGTCTGGCCATTTGGGTCCCAGCTGAGCGGGTTGGGAGTGAGAGGGTTGATAAATTGGCCAACAAGTTTAGAACAGGGTCTGGCCAGTTGTCACCCAGATTGGTGGGCTGGGAGTGAGAGGGTTGATCGACTGGCCAACAAGCTTGGAACAGGGTCTGGCCAGTTGGGTCCCAGCTGAGCGGGTTGGGAGTGAGAGGGTTTATAAATTGGCCAACAAGTTTAGAACAGGGTCTGGCCAGTTGTCACCCAGATTGGTGGGCTGGGAGTGAGAGGGTTGATCGACTGGCCAACAAGCTTGGAACAGGGTCTGGCCAGTTGGGTCCCAGCAGAGCGGGTTGGGAGTGAGAGGGTTGATAAATTGGCCAACAAGTTTAGAACAGGGTCTGGCCAGTTGGGTCCCAGCTGAGCGGGTTGGGAGTGAGAGGGTTGATCGACTGGTCAACAAGCTTAGAACAGGGTCTGGCCAGTTGGCTGGGAGTGAGAGGGTTGATCGACTGGCCAACAAGCTTGGAATAGGGTCTGGCCGGTTGGTTCCCAGCTTGGTGGGATTGGAGTGAGAGGGTTGATAAACTGGCCAACAAGCTTGGAACAGGGTCTGGCCAGTTGGCTGGGAGTGGGGGGGGGGTTGGTGATGATGAGTCAAGTCATCACCAGCACCTGTAGCCTCGGTTAGGGAAGGTCACCACCAAAAGGAGGTCTACCTGAGGACCTATAAGTGGCAGCCCCGCTACTCAAATGTAGGCCATGACAGGTTTAGTAAGCCGGTGGCCGAAACAAACCAAAGTAACAGAGAAAATAATTTAAAATGCCGGATTGGAATTAAAGGAGAAAGAATGGTGGAAGAATAGAGTAAGATGGAGGCATTTTACTAAACTGACCCAGCCAACAGCTGGAGACAGTTGATGATGATGGTATATGTATATATCGGTCAGAGTGGCTCGAGTACAGGCTGATGCCATGTAGTTTTTTATATACATTACTTGTGGACATGGCATCTCCTTTTTCTTGTAGCTTCGTACATTACCGGACACAGACGCGTATTTAAGTTAGAGATGTTAACTGGCTTTACAATTTGGATATCCTGACTATAGCCTTAAAGGTAATCTTAGGAGATTTATGTATTAAAAAAACGTGTATTGTAATTTGGAAATTTGGGCACTGCTAGAGTTTCTAAGAGACTTTTTTTAGATATTTTCCACAAACTCATTTTAAAGTGTCTATATTTTAGAATTGATAGCAAATTGTAAATACTGGACAAGAGTTCATGATAATGCAATACGATAGCTTAACTATGGTTTTATTTTTTGTTGAAAATAAATTATTAATAAACAGTAAAACATCTCTCTCAGCTGTCTACGTTTAGTGATCAAGGGAAACAAAGGGCAAATACTCAAAATCCGATCCATACGTCATAACCAAACCACTCTTGTCTATTGGATCACCAATAATAAATTAGTCAATTAATAATGTCATCAAACAGTTTAATATTTATTTGTATGCATCTACTTTACAATTTTTGAAAAACAGAATGGAAGGGGGGACCAAACTAAGTCAGATAAAATATATTTAATTGGTTAAAAGCTAAACGTTCTACTGTATTATTATTATTAGCACCGCGTCTTACTACCCGTTCGGGTTATACGCACTTACGCTAATGTGTAATGGTACGGTGATTGCGAGATGAAATGAAGGACCTACAGTTTAACGTGGAATCCGAACCACGTTGGAGGCCTGTGCATTCCCCACATTCACAAGATGTCTTGTCAGAGGTGAAGGAAGGGTTTGGTAATCAGATAAATCTGTGCCGGGACCGAGGATAGAGCCCCGGACACCAGCACAGAAGTCCGACATCTTGCCCTTAGACCACCAGGTCACCTTCGCTTGTTTAGAGATAATTAAAAACCCTCCTCCTCTTTGCTGTTCATCCTACAGTGTAAACTTTGCAGAGTAACAGTGTAACTGAATATGACACGCTTGTAATTGTGTTACCTCCTGTTTCAGAGGTCTGGTGTACAAGAACACAGCCGACTGTTTTATACAGTCAATTAGAAACGAAGGATTCTTCGCGTTGTACAAAGGTTTTGTGCCGATGTGGTTTCGACTTGCGCCGTGGGCGCTAACCTTCTGGGTGACTTCAGAACAAATTAGATTGTTACTTGGTGCTGCCACCTTTTGACAAATAGCTTTATTAGGCTAGTCAATTTAGACAAAGTATATATATTTTTAAATAAATTATTTTTTCATACTAAGTTTGTGTTATTTGTGTAAGAACCCTAAACCAAGATAATAATTATCACCATTTTTTTTGTTTTATTTTTGTGGTATTAACATGCACTTTCTAAACTGATGGATTATATCAACACACAACTTATAAACTAACTTAAATCTAGTACAGACACAACATCCAGCCCCCAGCCGATAATTTATTGTTGAGAAAGGGGGGAAACAATATTTCACCATTGATAAATGTTTGGGTCATTTCAGGACTCAAACCTGGGACCTTTGCTCAGGAGACAACACACGCAACCGACTGAGCTAAGGTGTCTGACTAATAAAAAAAATCAATTTAAAAAGTATAGACCTAACTTTTAACAACTCATAGTATCACAATAAATAAAATTAACATTCAGTTTACCTTGAATGGTAGCAAGATTACCTTGACTAATTACACTATGGCATAGCTCATAAGATAGGGCCATAGTGTATTTGGTCAAGATATGATTACTACTTTTCAAGATAAACAGAGTGTACATAGTGGACGTGTTTATTTTAACAAACCCAGTGTCTGCGTGTATCCACTAAGGCTACCAAATAAACCGGGCTCAAACCTCGCACCAAGGCACTACAGTAGACCTACTTTTAGGCAATAATAATATATATTTAGCACCGCGTCTTACTACCCGTTCGGGTTATACGCTTTAAGTACTAATTACTCTAATGGATTAGGAATAGGGGAGGTTGAATTAGAGGAACTGAACCCGCATTTGCGTGGAGGGAGAGTGGAAAACCATTGAGGAAAAACCACCCCCTAGTTCACCCGACCGAGATTCGAACCTCGATCTCCCCGTCCTCAGCAGTCGAGCTCAACACGACAAGCGCGTTAGCCAACTACGCCCACCGAGGCGGGTATTTAGGCAATAAATCATACCTGTAAATCAGACTAAAAGGTATTGATGAATGAAAGAAAAAAGTTCCTAGACAACCCAATAACATCCGTTAGATTTGTTGTTGTCTAAATGCTCACTAGGATACTAGCACATCCTTATTAATAACTAATCAACTTATCTCCCCAGAACATATTAAATTAGTATTGAAATAAATATATAATAAAATAATTTAATAGGCCAGCCTCTTGATCTAGCGCTCCGGGTTCGATTCCCGATTATACTATAAGTGTATTTCTCAAAGGGTGGTACTGTTCCTGTGGTTGCCATGGTCTGGTTAGTTTCTTCTTCTTATATTTCTTTAGACCTGCTTCGTTGGTGTAGTTGGCTAACGCGCTTGTTGCGTTGAGCTCGACTGCTGAGGACGGGGAGATCGAGGTTCGAATCTCGGTCGGGTGAAATGGGGGTGGTTTTTCCTAAACGGTTTTACACTCTTCCTCCACGCAAATGCGAGTTCACTTCCTCTAATTCAACCTTCCCAATTCCCAATCCATTAGTGTAATTAGTACTTAAAGCGTATATTCCGAACAGGTAGTAAGACGCGGTGCTAAATATTATTATTATTATTTCTTTAGCATTGCGTCTTATTACTCGTTTGGGCTTTACACATATGTACCAATTACACTAACGGGTTAAGGATTAGGAAGGTTTTAACTTTTAAGTCTTTAGGAAGTGTACCCACATTTGCCTGGAAAGGAGGAGGTAACCACTATGGGAAAACCACCCTACCAATAATGAACCACAATCTCTCTGTCAATGGCAGTCTAGTCTACTGCGAGAATGACACCTTAGACCATGAGGCCACCGAAAAGGGTGTCCAGTTAGTTAGGACTTCTACTGGTATCAGGTAACCATCATCATCATCATCATCATCATCATCATCATAACCACACCATCTCATTGGTGCAATGTGACCGCACCCAAATGTTGCCCCCACCTCAGAAGACGCTTACATGTCTGCCATCGCCATCAGTAGAAGGCCAGAAATGTCAAGCCGACAAATCCTGGTGACATCAGAGGGGACGATGTGGGCAAAAAGGAGGAGGGTGGAGTTAAATCACTAGACGTTTCCTCCAAAGCGTCATATAATAAGCTAAGTGAAACTTAAATTCTGGTTTAGAAGAAATCAATCTCATTATTCGTGAAATCATAGGTCTTAAAAAACATCTATTTGACCATTTGGTACATATTTTTTATTTCTTTAACAAGCAATATTACAAATTGTATCACAGATTGAAATTAAATAGGTTTAAAAAGCTTATAAGACTATTTAATAGTATAAAATAACAAATAACAAGTTTGGAACTCACCTTGCAAATGTCTGATTTAATTTTAACAGCCTCAAAATTGGACAATCCTTTGAAAAAATAAATTGGAATTATAAAAACTTGGCTCCTTTTTTCTTAAAATAAATGACAGTACATGGCATAGGTCATATTATTAGGTCAGTCATGTAAATTAATATTTTACTTACATTTACAGCATTGCCTGTAAAACAACATGGCAAGGAATAATGTGTCAACCCACTTCGGTGGCCACATGGTCTAAGGCGTTACTCTCGCAGTAGACTATACTACCGATAATGAGGAGATCAAGGTTCAAATCTCAGTTGGGTGTTCTGCTCATATTTATCAAAATCATTTATGGGTGTGCAAAGCTATGAAAACTTTAACTATGCTTCAAATATTCGTTCAAGAGTGAATTTCTGATTTGACAATGAAAAAGTATGCCAAAAATAATATTTAAAGTTAAAATAAATATTTATGTTTTTTTTTTTAAATTTCATGCTGTCATTTTAATCACCAATTAATGAGAGTGTAAAAAAAATCTCTGAAATAATTTTACACAGTTTGTGATGATAGCATTTTGTAAATCGCAATGAATTCCTAAATTTACATAGTTATGAAGAGTATAATATTTTTATCCAACATTAAACATTAAAAAAAAAATTCTAACTGAATTGAGTTCGGGAATTTCTTATATTATTTGATTTGACTTTACTTCGAATTGAATAAGTGAACTTTGCAGATTCCTAAAGTTTTTTATCAGTATTTTTTTACCAATGAACTAGATGAACTAGGCTTGTAGCCACGAGAATAAATAAGAATAGAATAAGAAAATGGAAGCTTGAATTGGAAAATTAATCAACTTCGATTAGCGCTGAAAAGGAAAGTCTGACTTTTAGCAAATATGAAGATTTGCCAGAAAATAGTTGAAACATAAATAAAAAGAATTTAGAAGAAATATATCAGAAGTATGAAAACTCTTTAGGGTAAAAACACCCCTGGTAGACCAAAATGAGATCCAAGCCCCAATTTCTTTGTCAGTTAACCAGTCTAATGTGCGAGTGACGACTTGGATCATTCAACCAGTGGAGCAGGTAACATTTTGTTTTAAAAATGTTGTTAAAAATCTTTCAATGTCATTTATTATACATTTTTTAATGGAATATATGCGAAAATTAAACTCGTATCTGATAATAGACAGTTTCATACATTATTTATGTATATTTTGTACCAGTAATAATAATATGTTCCCAATAATGAGTCAAGTTTTATGAAAACATTGTAGATAAAATTGACTTTTAAGGCAGAGCGCCCAATGAAGTGGTGTGACATAGTGACGACTCGACACACGTCCTGTCAGTGTTGCGTTCTCCACTTTTTGTCCCATGTTATGGGGAGGTTAGTGCATTTAATTTGCTGAACTTTTGTTTAGCGATTGTTGTTGTTTGTTATTATTGTTGTAATTATTATGGTAGTTATTATTGTTGTTATCTGTATCCATTAGTCATAAATCATTTATCAGTTATCGTCGTTATCATCATATTTATTATTATTGTTTTTATTATCATCATCACCGCGTCTTACTACCCATTCGGGTTGTACGCACTTACGCTAATGTGTAATGGTAGGGTGATTGTGAGATGAAATGAAGGACCTACAGTTTAACGTGGTATCCGAACCACGGTGGAGGCCTGGCCTTCCTCACATTCACAAGTTGTGATTAATACACGTCTTGTCAGAGGTCAGATAAATCCGTGCCGGGACCTAGGATTGAACCCCGGACACCCCAACACAGAAGTCCGACACCTTACCCCTAGACCACCAGCTCACCTTTAAAGTTATTAAAACATGTTTTTTCAGGTGATACAGACGTCATAAAAATTGTATTGTGTTTTAAAATCGTAGGTTCAATTTTTCTTAATATTTCTTTAATCAATCTGTAAAATGACCATTATTTTTCAGTATATATAATTGACTCTTTAGAAACATTGGAATCACTAGTTTTTTTTAACATTGCTCACCCAAAAGGATCCACCCAAAAGTGTTGTTTACCGCGAACATATTTATTGTATCTAATAACGATGACTATATTCAAAAGGCCAAAGCATCTTCATAATAAGGAGGAGGGATTATTACTAAATGTATTGCTGCTAAATCATTCCTCTGTACTTTGAGTCATATGTGAGTATCGTCACATGTCACTGTCATATTTCTACCATGTTATGGCCAGATCATGTGTCATGTCACTTTGGTGGGCGCTCCGCCTAAGTTGTCAAATCAAGAATCTGATTCCTCTGCTATAAGACACTGAGAAGCCTGTTCATTTATGACCACATCTTGCTCTGAATCTGAAAATTAAATACAAGTAGCGTATTTAAAAACAATACAAATGTTTGAAAAAAATAAAATATATTATTATTATTATTGGCACCACGTCTTACTACCCGTTCGGGTTATACGCACTTACGCTAATGTGTAATGGTAGGGTGATTGTGAGATGAAATGAAGGACCTACAGTTTAACGTGGAATCCGAACCACGGTGGAGGCCTGGCATTCCACACATTCACAAGATGTCTTGACAGAGGTGAAGGAAGGGTTTGGTAATCAGATAAATCTTTGCTGGGACCGAGGATTGAACCCCGGCCGCCAGCATAGAAGTCTGACACCTTACCCCTAGACCGCCAGGTCACCAAAGATATTATACAATTTGTAGATACTCCCTTATTTAGTCTGTCAATTATAGTTTAAATTGACTCAGTAAATTAGCCTTAAATTAATATTTCTAAAAAAACAAACAAATATAGTGCACTAATTTATAATTTTAAATACTTCCCAGACACCGATTTTGAAAATAAAATAAAATAAATAAATAAGAGCTGTTTTAAAACAATTTCAAATTTTTAAATATCAGTCATCAGTTAAATTACACTTAACTTTTAGAACTAATATTAAGAATAAGATTTCTCCTTAAGGTATGACCATAAAACATCTCAATATCAAATGCGAATGAAATCCATTAAAACGTTTTGGGTTTAGCCCCAGGTACAGATTAGTCAAATCCACTCTTTGAAGTTAAAAGGAGTTAAATAAAATGTTAGGATTACTCTCAAGGTATGTGAAGTGTAAGGAAGTGTGTATAGGGCGTACTTTGTACTCGTCACATATGCAGCAGAAACATGGACAGTGAATGTAAGAGAGACTAGGAAAGTGGAGGACATGGGAATGAAGTAAAGAGTAGGGGTGGAAGTACATGAAGCAAGACTGATATGATATGGGCACATAATGAAGATGGAGATAATATGAAGGAGACTAAAGGAATTGAAGTTTGGAGGGAAAAGATTACAAGAGAAACTAAAGAAGAGTTGAGGAGCAGATAACAGCAAGTGTGCGAGTGAGAGAAGAGGAATAGAAGTAAATAAATGAATAAGAATGGTGGGAAGGACATGTTACCCCACCCTCCCCTTTTCTTCCACTACGGGCGATAAGTTTCTCAATATTGGTCCGACCAAGCTCCCTAGACCGGCAGAGCGCTCAACGACGGTTCTGACATCCATGATAGATGGCAATGGCCAGAGTCGGCGCAGATAGAAACAGGGCAGTGTTTCTTTGCCAATATCATCCTCAGAGGGGATGATAACAAAAGGTATAAACCTAATAAAAACAACCCCTTTATTATTTGATGAAATGTTATTGTTTTGTATCTATATTTTAAATGTTTCATAGTCTTTTTCTTGTATTTAGTTTAGTATCTAACGAGTGTAGTTTTGTATTTTGATTGGGCAAATGTAACAAAATAAATAAAATCAAGAGGGAGAAGGGAAAAAAATAAATATATATTTAAAAAAAAAGAAGAGAGCAAAGCATATTTTCTGTTCCAACCCTGGGCCGCATCCCTGGCAATCCCCACAAACCCTGCTTCAAGGTGAGACAAACCTATATTACCCATTTCAAGATAAAAAAAACCCAATCACCCGACTCTATGCCCCACCGTGCCCAGCCCGACCACCCCAGATAAACCCAAACTACCCTCGCACCTCCCGCGCCATACCCTCCAAATGAGATAAACTCAATCCTCTTGAGTTCTAAGAAGTCAGACCTCCCTTAGAATAAAAAAGGGGTGTACCCAATACCTCCCTCCATCAACTGGAAATATTTTCCGCGGGACTTTGCAACAATCCTGGAAAAAGACGACCCGTAACCAAATTGAGGGCATTCCCCCTTCACTACATGCCCATCCCTTCTCGACCTTGCCAACACGACTACATGGAGTGGGGGAATGAGAATATAAACAGACAGAGGAAGACAGGGGCATTTTACTAAACTGACCCGGCCACAGGATGGAAACAATTCATGGTGACATAGTTTCAAGGTCAAAAACTTCACAATTTCAATACTTTATTTCAATGATAAAATTATCAAAAATTATTAAAACAGCTGTATCTAAAACTTACCTTTGAAGAGGTCATGCAGTGTGCTGCCGTACCGAAAGTATCGTGCCATGCCGGCGTCCAATCGGCAACAAGTACCCTCGGTGGTACGCCGCCAGTTCCAAAATATGACAGGCTGCTTGCGTAGTTCAAGATCTACAGTTAGCAACTGCAGATTCTGAAGGGCGAAAAAAAAACACAAAAAGATAAACAGCTTCTTTCGGCAACCGGACGTAAACCCGCATTAGTGGGTTACGCGGACTAAACGTCAAGATCATAAGGTATGTCTTGATAGTTACAGGGAGGATGGGGTTCAAATCTCAGCCGGGTGTACTGAGGATGGTTTTTTCCTAAACGGTTTCCTACTCGCACTTCACCCAAATTTGTGTTAGTTCTACCTTTTTCATTCCTTCCTGGTTAGGGTAGTTAGATGTATGTGTATGGGTCTGTCAGGGCAGGGGTGACAGAAAGTAGTGTTTGTTAGATGTAATCTTTCAATTCAAAGTGAAGACAAACTAATAATAATATTCCAAAAGGGTGACCTGGCGGTCTAGGGGTAAGGTATCAGACTTCTGTACTGACGGCAGGGGTTCAATCCTCGGTCCCGGCACAGATGTAGCTAATTACCAAACCCTTCCTTCACCTCTGACAAGACATCTTGTGAATGTGGGGAATGCCAGGCCTCCACTGTGGTTCGGATCCCACGTTACTGTAGGTCCTTCATTTCATCTCACAATCACCCTACCATTACACATTAGCGTAAGTGCGTATAATCCGAACGGGTAGTAAGACGCGGTGCTAATAATAAAAATAATAAAAATAATAATATTCCCAAAGCCAAAACTAAGTCTAAATATTACAAAAATTAAAGTTAATTGTTGGAAAAAAAATATTATACTCGTATGTTGCACAACTATATTACATAAGGTTATTTAAAAAATGTTATATTGTAAACACGATTAACATATTTCGTTCTAAAATGATAAATTCAGTTTTTTTTAGCACCACGTATTGCTACCCATTTGGGTTATACGCCTATGTACTAATCACGCTAATGAATTTAGGGATGAGGAAGGTTATATTTATAGGAACTGTATGCGCATTTATGTGGATAGAGTGGAAAACCATTTTGGAGAAACCGCCCTCAGTACACCCAACAAAGAATTGAACTTCGATCTCCCTGTCATTGGCAGTCTGGTCTACTGTAAGAGTAGCGCGTTAGACCATGTGGCCACCGAAACGGGTATAAATTTAGTTACCATCAGAAAATGCAATTTAATTACTTTAGGTTCTTGTCATATGAACATTAATAAGTGATGTACATAACAGCACAAAATGAGAGAATATTTAAAATAAACATGTCACAATATTCATATTGGCGAAGCTTTGTAATGGTTGAATCCAGAATATTGATTTCGAATCAAAGTCGAAAAGGAAGAATAGTCGAAGCAAAGTTGATGTTTTCAAAGCTTCACACCTCCTCAATAATTAGGCACTTAATGATATGTGTGTGTGTGTGTACGCGCGCGAGAGTGAAAAAACATCAACATCAAATGTTTCCAGCCTAAGGCCGGGTCAGTTTAGTAAAATGGCTCCATCTTCCTCCTATAATTTCTTCCATTCTTCTAGTCTCACTTGAACACTTTCTGTTATCTGCTCCTCTCATCTCTTCCTCGGTGAATGAAAACAGTATTGTTTTAATAATTATCGTTTAAAAACATAAGTGGGGTTGTCTCCGCTTTGGTAAGGATTTTAAGTAAATTCTGAATCATTCATATTCTTGAAGAGGTTTAATCCTCAACCAGACTAGGATTTGAATCCATGTATTTCAAAGGTATGAAGAACAATACCTTAAACATGGCAGCAACTGTGCGAGTGAGAGGAGAAGAATGGATGAGAGTAAAGGAGGAATGGTGGAAGGAGCGAGGAAGATGGAAGCATTTTACTGAAATGAGTCGGCCACGGGCTGTAAACAGTCGATGATGATGCTGATGAATGATGGCCTTAAAGACAAAGACTTTGGCTCAAGACTTAAAAACTAACAATTTAATTCCCTCCCCCCCCCCTTTCATTATTATATATTTGGAACACAATGTGACATTAATACCTTGGCCATAGTGGCATCGACAGTAAACACATGAGTGCCGTCCACAACGATGGTGAAATCGAGTTGGTCGTCCTGGGGGCATGACCGCACAATGATATCACGGATATACTCCGCCGCAGGGAACACCAAACCGTTCTCCGGTCGCACAAGGAGAACGTTGTTACCGTTGATCTATCGGAGACACACAATCAGTGGGGGTAGCCATCGAATCAACATAAATTAGAAAATAAAAATTATTCATAATAAATGAATAACAGGAATAATATGAAAGAAAAAGAGTGACCTTAATCATCTACGCATTGCTTCAGTAGGCCTATCACTGAAAGATTCAAACCCTGACCTTCCAGTCAACAGAAATATCCGGCCTATCATGAGAGCGAGGGCATAGCTTTGTGACCACCGATGGTTGAAGTATTATCTTGAATCATGTATTATATATATATATTATATAAAATTAGGGGCATTCAAAGTGCACTTTATGAATCACCTGATTATATCCGTGCATAACTTACAAACTGACAACTTAACTCTATAACACACAAACAAGAGTTGGTTCGGCGGCGGTTAGATTGTAATTGAGAACAGGAAAAGCCTCCGATTCCATCAATAATAAATAGTTTAGCCTTGCCAGGAATAGAACACAGTACCCTATGTTGTTGATGATGTTTAGTTGGATGAAAATAAAACGTCACGTACTGTCAATTCCTTTCTGTGGACACTGGGCCGCGCCGACTCGTACAGGATGAAGACAAGGTTGACTCCGACGCCAAGTAATATCCCGTACTCCAAACCGATAAACAGGCATCCAAAAAATGTTGCGAAGTAGGGTATCAAATCTAATTCTGAAAATAAAATAAAAGTAAAGTTTTGCGCACTTCTAAACATATATATTTTTTATCACCGCACCTTACCACCTGTTCAGGTAATATGCATGTATGATAATTACTCTAATGGGGTAGGGATGAAGAAGGGAGCATTTTAGAGGTAATATACGCGCATTTGCGTGGAAGGAGAGTCAGAAACGATTGATGAAAACCCACCCTCAGTAGACCTGACAGGCATTCAAACTCTGATCCTGTCATCAGCAAGCCAGTCTAATATGAGAGTGTAACTTACACCTTAGACCATTCGGTCAATGAAACGAGTCACATCTAAATTGAAATATTTTTAAAATACCCGCTTATATAAAATACTCTAAGAAATTTTTCCGGAAATATGGTGGTGATGTCATCCCATCATCAGATATCTGGCCTCCCAAGTAGAGTTTGATGATGTTTTTTGAGCTTTTGTTGGTTGATGTCGAGTTTAGGACAGTGGTGTAGGTGTTCGTAATCCACGACAGAATTTTTAGTTTGGCATATTGGACACTCATTTAAATTCAATGGGCCAATTTGTTTTTAGGTGTGCTGCAAAGCAAAAATTTCCTGTCTTGAATCTGAAATTTGCTACTGCTTCCTTATTGGGTTTACCTTTATTGTCCTCTCAATTCTGATTGATATTTTTCCATTTCTTCATGTTTGATTGTTGGGTGGCTTCGTTTTCAAGAGACACGGCTGTTTTGCGTATGTATTTCTAGTACTCAACACTTCCACCATCAGCTGTAAAGCCTAGGCAGCAATGAAGAAGTATACTAGGGAAATGAACGCTGTGCTCCAATCTCAAAGCAATGCATTCAAGACCAGTAGTTCACAACCTTTTCTAATCAACAAAATGACCTGATGGTCTAGGGGTAAGGTGTCAAGACTTCTGTGCTGGGGGTTTGGGGTTCAATCCTCGGTCCTGGCACAGTTTTATCTGAATGCCAAACCCTTCTTTCACTTTTGACAAGACGTGTATGTGTGGAATGCCAGGCCTCCACCGTGGTTCAGATCTCACGTTAAACTGTAGGTCCTCCATTTCTATCTCACAATCACCCTACCATTACACATTAGCGTAAGTGCGTATAACCCGAACGGGTAGTAAGACGCGGTGCTAATAATAATCTAATCAACAGATAAGAAACATTATTTGTTTCGTCTGAAGGTCTGTCAAGGCACAGGGATTTAAATACAGGGATTTAAATACAAGCCTTCACTGCAGGTCTAATTTGCATAAAATGTAGATTCTAAATTTTATTTCACAAGCAATTTATGTTTATAAATTGTTGTCAGGTGCTTTGATCTTTATTAATGTAATTGTATAAATAAGTTACAACAGATTTAAATATAATCTACAAATTGATTGCGTGCATAGGTTAAGTTTAGTTTTACACATACCCGCATCAGTGGTCACATCGTCCAAGGTGTCAATGTTGCAATGGACTAGATTTCTGCTGACAGGGAGAGATTGTCAATCAAATTCCAACTATCTAAATTTTAACTTTCCTATCCCTACTTAAAGATAAAGATTTTCTGGTAAATTTTCCGCAGGCAGGCAAGTGAGGTGGTTGTGTTGGGGAGGGGAGACTATTAAATATATATATTTTTTTACATCCATTACTGTTTCCATCCTATGGTCTGGGTCAGTTTTTATTGAAGACCTATATTTTACATTACCAGCTTGCTAGGCCTGTCATAGCTCCATGTGCCTTATTATATAACTTAAGAATATGACAGGCACAACATCCACTCCCCGGCAGTTAATTCATCTTTGTTAAAGGGTAAACCCACATTTCACTAATGATAAATGTCTCGGCCATACCAGGAATCAAACCTGGGATTCTTAGCTCAGTAGGCAGACATGCTATCGACTCAGCTAAGATATATATATATATATATAATTACATACATAATAATATTTAGCACCGCGTCTTACTACCCGTTCGGGTTATACGCTTTAAGTACTAATTACTCTAATGGATTAGGAATTGGGAAGGTTGTATTAGAGGAAGTGAGCCCGCATTTGCGTGGAGGGAGAGTGGAAAACCATTTAGGAAAAACCACCCCCAGTTCACCCGACCGAGATTCGAACCTCGATCTCCCCTTCCTCAGCAGTCGAGCTCAACACGACAAGCGCGTTAGCCAACTACGCCACCGAGGCGGGTAATTACATACATAAAACCATCAAATAGTGGTTTAAGGAATGATTGGGAGGGGGAGACGGGGGACAAAATTTGTTAGCAAATATTAAATCCAACCAAACAATGGCAATTAGAGGTGAAAGCTTTCCGGTAAAATTTTCCGACCATTGAATCCTAGAGGGATGGAAGGATATATTAGTACAGGCTTTGATTATAATATTTAAGTATCAACATATAAAGTCTATAACACACCAGCCATTAATGACACATTCAACCACTGAGCAGCGTAGTAGATATGTGTCAGATAAGAACAGAAATGGCTGTCATTTCTTAGTTGGAACACATTTGATAGCGTTTCTCTTAGGGATGGTCCCTAGAATACCTTAAATCCTTAAAGATATTCGAAAATCAAGAAAATTTTAGATTTGAGACTCAAATTTGTTTAAGAGTTCTAATAATGTTTATAGGAGGTTCAGAGCAAATATAATTATAGGAATAAACAACCTGGGCCCAGAACAATAATTTAACACTTAGCTGAATTTATGTTTTCTTCTATTCTATTTCCTCTTCTACTCATATTTTTTTTTCCAAGATTTGGATTTAGAACCGAGATTCAGGATTCAAAGGTAAATTGGAAATTCAGATTTGAGATTCAGATTTGTAAAATAGTGGATTCGACCCAAATTAAGTTTCTGTTGTTAACACACTTAGAATAAATTTAACTTGGGCTCTTGTGATTGAATTTAAGTAGCTGGAATTATTTACAGAAAAATAATAACATATACAGTAGAGCGTCGGAAATCCGGACGTCAAAAATCCGGAGCGTCGCAAATCCGGATCGGCGGTGAGAGCAGGTAGGGGAGGTAGTGGAAGGTGTCCTTGAGAGTTCAACGATTTAGCCAGTCGCCTCTCCTTGGTCACATGCTCGACTCAGTTCTGTGCTATCATTTACAAACTTTACAGCAGTGGTGAAACCTTCGTCGTATAGTTGCCTTGTGACGTTTTAGTGTGCGAGTTAAAACGAAACATATTTTTACTTTGTTAATCATGTCATCATTATCAAATAAAAGGAAACATACATTTTTATCTATAGAGGATAAGTTAGAAATTCTACGAAGACTATTTAAAGGGGAAAGTGGTGCAGCTCTCGCTAAAATATATGGTGTGGGAACTTCAACCATTAGTAACATTAAAGCAAAGAAAGACAGTTTGCAACGTTTTGTTTCAAAACTAGATTCTGAAGAAGGTTCACAGAAAAGAAAAACCACACGTATACATATGTATACAGTTATTGAAAGCACATTTGAAAATCCGGACAATTCAGTAATCCGGATGGGTTCCGGTCCCGATCGATCCGGATTAACGACGCTCCACTGAAATACACATTAGCACACCAATCATCATCATGAACTGTTTCAAGCTTGTGACTGAGTAAGTTTAGTATCTAGTTTATAGTATCTATCCTCCATTCTTTCTCGTTTACTCTCGTTCAGAAACCAACAAAAAAAAAAGTAAATAAATGTCACAAACATGTAAATTGAGTTGCATATGGTGAGTGAGATTCTCCTATGAAAGAACTAATGCAAACGTTAACATGAACTATTTAAAAATGAAATTTATTCTTAGTAAAAGGAAGGAGTAGTGTAGTTAATATGGATCCATAAAACACAGATATAGCTAATATCGATCATTTATTCATGCATCAGCAACAAAATCAAGTGCAGGTTGGAAAAAAAAACTCTTTGCTCTAGACCAGCAGTATTCAACTTTCTTTGTTCATGAAACCGTAAATATAATTTCTCCTCAACTTCGTATCCCCAAAGTTGTTAGTGCATAATGCAAGTTATACACAGTATATATTCTACATTTGGAATAAAAACGAAGAAGTCCTGGATCTGATTCTTCGGTACAAAGCAAATTGGATCTGACACGTCCTTAGGAGGAACTGTCTTCTGCACGACATCATAGAAGGAAAGGTTGAGGTTAAAGAGGTGATTAGGATGAACTAAGATGTAAATATTGGATGACTTGAAGGAGAGAAGTACATTCTGGAAGCTGAAAGAGGAGGCAGAGGTCAGAGTACATTGGCGGTCTAAGTTCACTGACAAAAGGAATGGACCTGCCGTGAGAGAGAACACCTAGTAATAATAATAATAATAATAATAATGATGATGATGATGATGATAATGATGATGATGATAATGTTGATGATAATGATGATGATAATGATGATGATAATGATAATAATAATAATGATAATAATGATAATAATAATAATAATAATAATATTCAGCACCGCGTCTTACTACCCGTTCGGGTTATACACTTTAAGTACTAATTACTCTAATGGATTAGGAATTGGGAAGTTTGAATTAAAGGAAGTGAACCCGCATTTGCGTGGAGGGAGAGTGGAAAACCATTTAGGAAAAACCACCCCCAGTTCACCCGACCGAGATTCGAACCTCGATCTCCCCGTCCTCAGCAGTTGAGCTCAACATGACAAGTGTGTTAGCCAACTACACCACCGAGGTGGGTAACACCTAGTAATAATAAAATAAATATGTTGCTCCTAGATAACATATTCTTACATCCAGTACTTTTGCAGCTAACCCTAAATATGGACCTTATTACTTGGTGGTTTTCATTAAATAATAGATGTATGTATATATTTTTATTAAACTCTACATACCCCTGTAAGATGTCTTACCCCAGGTCGAATACCAATGTTCTAGCCCAAACACCTTGTTACGATCAAATTAGGCCAAAGTAAGAGATTCACTCACTCTTAGTTTTCCAAAGTAGTGGGACCATTTCGTACTCGACCATGAAAAACATGGCGCACATAATGAGCCCCGCAAGGCTTGCTTTAGGAATGTAGTAAAATGTCCCGGTGAGGAACCCCAAGGCCACCAGGATGAGGATACCTACAAGATAAACAGAACTATTATGAGCACGAGAGATTGGTGACAAGGTAAGCACGCCTGACGTTCAACCAAAGGTTTGATTCTGTTCAGGTACCGGCCGATTTGGCTGTTACAATAGTGAGCCTCACTTTGGTTTTAGGAAACCATGATTATATTGTAAATGGCTGCACAAAAGGTGACTTCTTGTCTTCCCTAAAAGTTAGATGATGGTGCATTTCTCTTATCCGCTCTGCTGTTACTTACCATTTAACTCTCTGCACCAATAATATCCTTGTGAAAAAAGCATCAACAACAAAAAGTGACATATTTTGAAAAAATAAAAAATTAATATTGCCAATTGATTCTAGGGCCAAAAAGAAAAGAGAAATAGAGAAGTTATAGAATAATATTCAGCACCGCGTCTTACTACCCGTTCGGGTTATACACTTTAAGTACTAATTACTCTAATGGATTGGGATTTGGGAAGGTTTAATTAGAGGAAGTGAACCCGCATTTGCGTGGAGGGAGAGTGGAAAACCATTTAGGAAAACACCCCCCCCAGCTCACCCGACCGAGATTCGAACCTCGATCTCCCCGTCCTCGGCGGTCGAGCTCAACACGACTCGCGCGTTAGCCAACTACGCCACCGAGGCGGGTTGAGAAGTTATAGCCTCAGGTTCTGAGTATGGTTAAGGGATTGTGTATCCGGCTATTTATTGGTGGGAATGTTCCCAACAACGGGACTGAAAATTGTTCAAACTCAACTCCGAAGTTTCCCAAAATTTGAAAATTTTAAGTAACTTACTCAAAATGTTTGAGTCTTATTGATTAAATTCAATTTTAAGATTTAATTTTATAGCAAACAATCCCTAAATATTTTCTTTTGTCTGAGTAAAAAAAAGTAACTTGTACAGATATTAAAGATTTAATTAAAAATCTAGATTTGAATGATCATACTATTTTCGTTAAAAGAAATTTAAATTCTTAAAAATTTAGGTTTGTGTTTAAGCCCCTACTGAGGAGGAATCATATTATTCTGATGCTATAACTTGAGTCAAAATCCATATTGTGTGTTTTAGAAAGAAGAATTTAAATACAAATAATATCTATTTTATTTTTACCGTGTTTCAATAATTTACTCAACTACTCTTATACCTGTGAAAGCCCCGCCCAACTGAGTGCAGACTCCAGACGCATTGTTTACTGCGGTCCGCGTGAATGACCCGGTGACAGGCATGGATCGTACGAACGACCCTAGAATATTGCTAACGCCAAGGGCTATCATTTCTTGTGTTGCATCAACCGCTTTTCCCTTTGCTGCAACAGAAACACGCAAGTCTACCGTTGTCGAGAGATATAAAGACAGGGAAAAGACACTCACAAATATTTGGTTCACAAAACCAATAGAAAAAAATGGAATACAATTTGATGATTAAAAAATTGGAGCAGAAAGTTATTTTCAAAAAAAAAAGTCACACAACAGATAAGAATTCTTAAGAGCGTTACTTACTATGGATTTACACATTTTCCGAAAAACAACAAGAGCAAACCATAAATGTATTCATGTGATGAGCTGTAAACCTATCACGAAGTTTCAGACTTGCGAAGAGTTTTGGAAGAAACGAGATAGAGATTTAATTTAGTTCTTTAAGGTTTAGTCTGTAAGTCTTCATAATGTATTTATAGGTATAAATGTGTGTGTTCGGTGGCCATCTGAAATATTCACTGTGTTTATCTGTACATGTGTAGTTTTGTTTATTTTGCATATTTACACATAATTAAGTATGTTTTGTTTAGTTCTATATCATTTTGTATATTTGAATAGATTTTTTTGCAAAAAGGAGGGGGGGGGGACAGGGGGTGTGTGTACCATCTATATCACACTTTGTGGACTATTTGAAATGTGTGTCGATAGATGGCACTTTACGCTCACTGAGGTCAGAGGTGGAATGTAGTATGATAGGTCAGTGATGTACAGATTGTTGAACAGGTCAGGGCTGACCCATGCGCCGCGTGAGGTAGAACAGTGCCAGACGGAAAACATTTCTTGAGTGGCCAGTGGGCCAGTGGGGATTTCCTCGAGTAACAAAGTTCATCACTATAAAAAACAATAACTTATTAGGTGGACCAGTATGATTTTATTTGTTGTGGATTTAATAAAAACCCATCATATTACGGGGAGCGATGTTGGCTGCGTGCCGATAACTGAGCGATCCAAGATCCGCTTGATCGATCACTCTCTGAACGCTCCCCGAGAGTTCTTAGAGCGCGTTAAAGCATAATGTTGAAGTACCAACGCTATTGTAAATAGTTGTTTAGTTATTTTGTCATTTAACTGAGAATTAATATAGTGATCAATACAAAAAAACTAAATCGGCATCGGTTACCGGCAATATCAGCATCAGCAATATCTGCAGAGGGGCTTATTGGCCCAGCCCTATTTTATCTATTTTGACACAGTTTTTGATAACTTTAAAAGAAAATATAATCGAAAATTTAAAAATTCCAGTTTCGAGGAGTACATGTTCGTGCATAAGGGCTGCGACGCATCGATAGAGGTAGGTCTTGATCACTTTGATATTAAGATACTGAGTATCTAAGTGATCTTGACCTACCTCTAGCCATGCTGCCATAGTCCAGTTGGTGTTTTACCCTCTTCTGCTGAAGAAGGGCACTGATGTACCCCAAAAATTACATAATTATGTCTTTTGTTGTGTTAGAATTGTGAACTTTGAGGCCTAAAATTTTCTTGGTAAAATGTAGGCCTTTCTCCTTTCAATGTTTGATTTAACATAGCCGTTTAGCGCAATTTTTCCTTTACCTTTATCAATATAGATATTAATAATAACTTTGTATTGTTAATTAAAAAAATAAAAACTATTTTGTATGGTCTAAAAATATATATCCTTAATGTTGAACTAGTTAAGGGCAAGGGTTTGATTAATTTTATTATTTTTCAAAACCATTCGTCAGTTTACCCCTTTGGTTGGCGTTGAACATCTATTATAAACATTTTCTCAAACAACAAAATATAAGATTTAAAAAAAGGTATAGGTATGAAACATTTGTGCGTGGAGGAAGAAAGCTAAGACACACAAAAATGAACTTACAAAATGATTTCGCAATAGCAACACTTTCCAAAATAGAAATGAGAGGGACAACAGCCACTGATGTGCCCATCTCCTGAACCATGTCGATGAACGTATAGTCGGTGCCGTTGAAACTGGTACTGAAGGGGGGCAGTGCAAATGGTGGCAGTCCCTCGGTGATATTACCTGAAACAAGTGTATGTAAAGGAGAGGGCATTAAACGACCGATTTAGAATGCTTGGTGGTGTTCTAGGAGGCCGAAGGCAGGAGTTCAATCCAAGGGTGTGTAAGTACTCGACAATTTGAGTTCAACTCCAATATTTAAGTAAATGGTTCCAACTCGACTTGAAAGTTTCCCAAAACTTGAAACTTTTGAGTTTTGTTTTAATAATAATAATATTTAGCACCGCGTCTTACTACCCGTTCGGGTTATACGCTTTAATTACTAATTACACTAATGTATTAGGAATTGGGAAGGTTGAATTAGAGGAAATGAACCCGCATTTGCGTGGAGGGAGAGTGGAAAACCATTTAGGAAAAACCACCCCCAGTTCACCCGACCGAGATTCGAACCTCGATCTCCCCGTCCTCAGCAGTCGAGCTCAACATGCGTTAGCCAACTATGCCACCGAGGCGGGTTTGAGTTTTGATGATTTTATTTGATTTAATTTAAGATATTATTTCAAGGGAAGGCCCAAACTGAGATGGTTGGAGTGAGTTAAGAATAGTGTGAGCAGAAGAAATTTGGGCTGGAACAGGATGGTGAAGGAGGAATGGCGGAGAAAGAAGATGATGATTTCATAATTATCAGTCTCTCATTCTTTCCTTTTGTCTGATTAAAAAAATAAAAACTTGTACAAATATAAGAGATTTAGTTGAACATTTATATTCGTATGACCATTCATATTTTAACAAAAAAAAAAAAAAATCTTAAGAAGGTGAGTTTGTGTTTATAGTTTATGCATGTATATATCACATAACTTCAACTTGAAATACATTTAATTCCAATATTGTTCTATGCTACTTAAACTCAAATAAAATGTGACATTTTCATGTGGATTTGATGTGAACTAAGCTAATAGCGAGAATGCCCACAAACACGCCTAGTTCAATCCTCAGTACCTCATAACATGCCTATACCACCTCAGCATCGCTTCCTCTTCTATCCCATATACTCCAACATCCTCATTACATGCCCATACCATCTCAGTCTTGCTTCCTCTACTATCTCATGTACTCCAACATCCTCATTACATGCCCATACCATCTCAGTCTTGCTTCCTCTGCTATCTCATGTACTCCAACATCCTCATTACATGCCCATACCATCTCAGTCTTGCTTCCTCTACTATCTCATGTACTCCAACATCCTCATTACATGACCATACCATCTCAGTCTTGCTTCCTCTACTATCTCATGTACTCCCAACTTTCCCAGGTAACTTTATTCCTAATCCTGTTTCTCCTCGAGGCAGCTAATATGCTCCTCACAACCTTAATTCCCATGGCCTCCACTTTCCCGGTATCTTTTACATATTCAATGTCCATGTTTTAGCTACATATGTGACAATGAGTAGAAGTACTTAGTATATTTTTCAATATGTTCATGCATTGAATTGTACATGTTACCTATAGTTGATTTTTTTTATATCTAATAATAATTATCTATGACAATAGAAGCTAAGCAATGCTATCAAGTTTTTAAATACATGTCGGATACTCAAAAAATTCGCTGCATCATCTCAAAATTCCCTAATTTTCACCAAGAGAATGCTATGTTTTATAGACGAGTAGACAACCTGTTAATCTTACACAAAAAAAAAGGTCTATATTAAATTATTATTATTATTTTATTTAGCACCGAGTCTTACTACCCGTTTGGGTTATACGCTTTAAATACTAATTACGTTAATGGATTAGGAATTGGGAAGGTTGAATTAGGGGAAGTGAAACCACATTTGCGTGGAGGGAGAGTGGAAAAACATTTAGGGGAAAACCACCCCCAGTTCGCCCGACCAAGATTCGAACCTCTATCTCCCTGTCCTCAGCAGTCGAGCTCAACATGACTAGCGCGTTAGCCAACTAAGCCATCGAGGTGGGTCTCTATATTAAACAAAGGTAAGCTATACCAACCTGTAAGTTTGAAAGGTGTATAACCCCTACTATCCAAGATATAGGCTGCCAATGCCCCGAGAACAACTACAATAGCATTCCTCGCGACACAGATCATCCACAAGGTTCGACTCAACACCCTTTGCCACGCACTCAGTTCTGACATGTTTCTACCTTTATAAACGTCTTTTAAGTTCTGAAAAATAAAACATTTGAATGAATAAAATAATAGTTTTTTTTTAAACGTGGCAATATATTATCTAAAGTACAAAACCACAACAACCACCGTATTTACTCAAAAATAAAAATAAGGGGACTGCTGACATGCCCCAAAAATTTCATAATTATGCGTTTTGTTGTGTTATAATTGTGAACTATGAGGCCTACAGTTTAATAGTAAGTGTGTAGGCCTGACCCTTCTATCCTTTCAATGTTTAATTCAATAAGACACTTCCTAATTTTTGAAGAGCAAAAAATTATTTATGAATATTTTGCTTCACCTATTGGACCCCAACTTTCCCTTTCCAACTAAATATTACCGTTAGATGTCAGGCGAGAGTAGTAGTAGTAGTAATAATAATAATAATAATAATATTTAGCACCGCGTCTTACTACCCGTTCGGGTTATACACTTTAAGTACTAATTACTCTAATGGATTAGGAATTGGGAAGGTTGAATTAGAGGAAGTGAACCCGCATTTGCGTGGAAAGAGAATGGAAAACCATTTAGGAAAAATCACCCCCAGTTCACCCGACCGAGATTCGAGCCTGGTTCTCCCCGTCCTCAGCGGTCGAGCTCAACACGACAGGCGCGTTAGCCAACTACGCCACCGAGGCGGGTTGAGAGAACTAAGGAAGTACCAGTTATCTATGTTCAAACTTTTAAAGCTGAATTTCTTGCACCAGTATCTGCTGAAATTTTGAGCGTTAACTGGTTAGTTATATAGATTATACCTGCGTTTTGCGACCTTTTTCAACTCAGAGCACACTGAAGAAGGTGCTAAAATTGTGAAGGCACTTCATGAGGTTTTTTTTAAAGGAACAATTTTATCATTTAAAATAATAAGTATTATGATTGTTTAAAATCTATACACCTGAAATTATAATAATTTATTATTATTAAAAATAATTTTTCTCACTGATTTAAAAAGAGTTATTTTTACCCCTAATTTTTTTTTTCTTTCGGATCTTCCTTTAAACTCTCTCGGCACATCTGATGATCCTTCATGGCACATTAATTTGCCGTGGCGCATCAGTTGAAAAAGGCTATATTAGACAGTATATTTAAATAACGGAAAACATGTCGATAATCTTAAGAGTCCATAGTTGTATTTTTTTTTTCTCATGCTGCAGTGATTAAATACTGTTTTGTAATATATTTTAGAGCTTTTTGTATGTTTATAGATTATTTGATACTTTTTATCACCTACTCATTTTTAGGATACGACACAAACTCAATTTTTTAACACTAAGAAACAGCTAAAACATGGATCTTAAATATGAGTAATACCGTGCGCTTACAGTCATGTTTTTTTTATTATAGTTCTTGAGATTAAAAACTAAGAAAACATTTTTTTAAATTATAGTTCTTGAAATTAAAAACTAAGAAAACTTTTTTAATTATAGTTCTTGAAATTAAAAACTAAGAAAACGTTTTTTACTATAGTTCTTGAAATTAAAAACTAAGAAAACATTTTTTTATTATAGTTCTTGAAATTAAAAACTAAGAAAACATTTTTTTTATTATACCTCTTGAAATTAAAAACTAAGAAAACATGTTTTTTATTATAGTTCTTGAAATTAAAAACTAAGAAAACAATATTTTTTATTATAGTTCTTGAAATTAAAAACTAAGAAAACAATATTTTTTTCCCAATTCTTACCTTAGTCAACAGCAGAACAACAATGGTGCTCATACCCAGTACACTATCCCAAAGTCTTGTTTCATGAAGATGTTTGAAGAGGTTGACGCAAGCACCGAGAAAGTCGTTGGAGCTACCTCCGAAACCAAATAAACCCTTCAACTGTGACGAAGCTATCATGATGGCGGCGGCCGACGTGAAGCCCACTGTTACAGGCATTGAAATGAAATCCACCAAAAAACCTGTTTAAAAGGTTGGAGATGTGGTGTGAGTAAATTCATAGCTACAAATATTTAAACGAGAAAAAAAATCGGTAAATAAAAAGGATGATCACAATGAATCAATGAATCCTTAAGGGTGTATGAAGGTTCAAGATTTAAAAAAAACAACTCTTCTTCGAATATTGAATTGGAATTTGGTTTGGCTTAAGATAATTATAGGACCAACTTAATTACCAGACCTCGGGTCCCTAGAACAGGCATTCTCAGTCGGTGTGCCACGGCACTTAAGGGTGTCACAAGATCAGCAAGAAGTGCCGTGAGATTTTGAAGAGAAAAAATGATAAGAAAATAAATAAAAAACTAAAGAAAACATACTAGCACATATAGCGAAAAGAAATAAATGGAAGCAAATTTTGTCTTTTAGGTTGGCCACACACCAAATGCACCATTTTGTTTCACCACAAGACATTTTGTCGCAACATGATGCAACATGCTGCAGATGTCTCGACTGCCATAACATTCAATTAAGCGTCACGCACTGCTTGCGACATTGTTGCGAGGCACCTCGAGGAGCCTTAAGACAAAAGGCAATGCTCGTTTCATCTATGTCTCGCAACGAAACATGAAAAATATTTTGAACTGCTCATGCGCCAGGTCGCGAACAACATGTGGATTTTCAGCATTATTATTATTTAAATTATTTAAAAACTGAGTTCAACTACAAAGCTATTTGTATCTTTTATGATTTATTAGGTGAACCTGATATTCTTTTTCTGGATGTGAGTCAAAAATCTGTGTGAAATGTCATAAAAGAATGGCTACGTCTACTTCCTCATTAGCAAGCATAGTCATCCAACTGCACAAGTTCACTAATTTTTTAAGAACCAACTAAACACTGCACTCAACTCATATGTGGCTCACTTACAAATGGTGGGAAATTGAAGAATTGTAGCTTGATGCAAGTCAAAATGTCTCCGACGTCTCAACACCAAATGCAACATTTTTTTTCTTGAAACAAATTGTCGCGAGTCATATGTTGCATTTGGTGTGTGGCAAGCCTTAGAGTATCTCTAAATTGCATGTGCCACGGCACCCGATGTGAGATAGCAATCTAAATTTCTATTTCACTTCAAGTCTTGAGGATGGTTTGAATGTTGCGTTGACAACCATTTGGCAAAATATTAAACGTTGTGCTCTAATCATCAATTGCAAGATTCTTATTATGGTTTGAATTAGGAGAGATACCTTGCACACTTACCTTTGTGATACTGAAGTAGAAACTGTTTGGATAGAACATTAAAAAACCACACAAACACATTTTTAAGGACAAGCTTTCAGTATCACAGACAGCTTCATCAGGTCAAGAGAGTAGACTGATGCTCTTGGTTAAACTGCAAGGTTGGCTGTTTTTCAGTTATGATATCAGTGTGTAGATGGCAGCACTATGAATAAATAGATAGAAAGAAAAACTAAAAATTGTGTTATATACTGTATTATTATTATTATTATTGTGACATTGAATGTAATATTATTATTATTATGACATTGAATGTAATAATAATAATATTATTATTATTATTATTATTAGCACCGCGTCTTACTACCCGTCTGGGTTATACGCACTTACGCTAATGTGTTATGGTAGGGTGATTGTGAGATGAAATGGAGGACCTACAGTTTAACGTGGAATCCGAACCACGGTGGAGGCCTGGTATTCCTCACATTCACAAGATGTTTTGTCAGAGGTGAAGGAAGGGTTTGGTAATCAGATAAATCTATGCCGGGACCGAGGATTGAACCCCGGCCGCCAGAACAGAAGTCTGACACCTTACCCCTAGACCGCCAGGTCACCAATGTAATAATAAGTGTGCTGGTAGAAAGGACAGTCCACCTTGCAGTCAGCGTCGATACTTTTTTATATTCTTGTCTCAAATTGAAAAAATGGTTCTTGCACATCCCTAGTTTATAATGTTTAACATGATAATCTGATATATACCACTTTGAATAAAAAATAGAAAATGTGAAAAAACAAAACAAAAGTGCCACGAGATTCTAATTTCCTTCACAAAGGTTCTAGGAGCCTAGAAAAGGTTAAGAATATCCGCCCTAGAATATTTATTTACCATTTAACTGCACATAATTTTTTTTATAATAAATGCAATATAAAACAAATGTTAAAACTTGGTTATTATTTCTGTACGAACTTACAAATTAATGCAGTAAAGTAAACCGTTTAAGGGCCGGTCTTATGATTACCAGATAAATATTGCAATCGGAAGGTTTAAAGTTAGCGACCAGATAAAGGTTATCAGCCACTTTAATATTTTACAAGTATTATGAACTGAATTTATCTGCCAGATAGCTATCTGTAAGATAAATATATTTTTATGCAGAAAACGCAAGGTTGGTACTGTTTTTACTAGTGCGCACATGCGTATAAGCCCTGCTGCTAACATCACAACCTAGCATGTGGTGACAATGCTCAACATTTGTTAAATTATGGCGGCTTAACAAGTTTGAGTAAACAGATGGCGTCACGTGGGCGCAGAAGCTAAATTTTCTTTCAAGTACTAATTTCGGTGTCTGCCAAAATGTGGGCAATAGTTTGGTATAACGTTTACAAAATTTCATTTATTGTACTCACATTTTGATAATTTGTTCTTATATAACCATAACTCTACATATAGTGTATCAGTTTATATAAAAGTGTGAATTAAATGTTCTAACTCTATATAGTTTGAGCCCGGGCCTGTGCTTATTAAACCCGTGAACCAATATTCTAACCTAAAAACAGATTCTGATAAGCGAAACCTCATTAAAAACAACGCGTCACTATGGCAACAACCATTTTAACTTCCAGATAAACGTTATCGGGTACTTAAACCTCCCAATAAAAATGTGATGGATAAATAAATTTTATCTGGAAGATAAAATGCTATATGGCATAAGAGGAACTTATAACTTATCAACCAGATAACAATATTTAACAGCCAGATTCATATATATCCAGGAGTCATAAGACTGACCCTAAGTAGACCAAGTTTTGTAAGATTCAACATCAGATTCAAGATTTGTATTCATAATATAGTGGATCTGTCCCATCTCTCGTAATATTGATTGATTTAATAAAATCACACTAAATAGACCCTAACCTTGTTTATTCTTACTAGTTCAAGTACATAAAAATCAGCCGGGTTACTTAAAATATCTGCTTTTCTGCTTCAAGTGAAATGATAAGAATGAGGTGATTAAAGGAGGAGGAAGGTGGAAGGATAAAGGAAGCATTTTAATAAACTGACACGGCCACAAGTTGGAAACAGTTGATGATGATGATGACGAATATTATTAGGCATTTAGTTTTTGTTTTGAGTATATGTAAATGTACCAAATTGAGTTTTCATACCTAATATAATTGTGTCCATTAGTAGGAAGTGATTGAGAGCCACTGATCTAAAGGAAGCATGTCCACCCATCCTACGTGGTTAGTCAGAACTGGTAACCGCAAGTTATAATATGTTTACAATGTATCAAATTGTTTGTTGAACTTAATAAGACTCACCCATTCTAAACAAACCGAGTAAAAATACGATGAACCCCGAGAGGAATGCGAGCAGCACCGCAAAGTCTGGCCCGTGTCTGGTAACAAATGTTTGAGTCATGAGAGCCAAGATGGCGGTGGGTCCGATGGTTATATCTTTACAACTGCCCAGCAACACATAGGTAAATGGGCCCATAAACGCTGCGTACAAGCCATACTGTAACACATACACCCCCTGGGTCAGTCATGAGGACTACCTGGATGGTTATAACCTATATCAACACATATAATACAACATACATAGATAGATACCTAAACATGCCATTCCCTTAGAGGGTGAGCAATAAATTGTGCTTATATCTCAAAAAACAACTCCATACTGAATCCATCTTCACTAACTTTCTCCGTACTTCCCTATCCTTGTATACTCCCTTCGCTTCGACAACATGCATACAACGAGTCTTACATGCTCTTTTATTGTTAAAACTCTTAATGTTCCTCTTTTTAACACATTCATCTACAACATTTAGCCACGTCTTACATGGCCTATTCCTTCCTTTTGATCCACAAACTCTACCTTCATATAATTGCTTCATTACTCGATCCACACTCATCCTCTCAACATGTCCAAACCAACATAAGACGCTTCTTTTACATTGACCTCTTGGATTATCTATCAAACTGCAATCCTTAAGAACCCATTCATCACTGACTCTCCATGAGTTTTTACACATACATTTACTACAGTAGTCCAATGGCTTCTTTGGTGCTGACTGACAGCTCACAGCTGACTTCTGACAGTCTACATTTAGGTATATATCTAAATTTTGACCGTCAGAAGTGACAGCTGCTAAACACACATGTTTTTGCAGTTCATATGGTTCGGCGTAAAGATACATAATTTGGTCTGGTAACTTTTCAAAGCTTTTAGCTGTGAGCTGTCAGTCAGCACCAAAGAAGCCATGGGGCTACTGTAGATATCTTTTATTTAACCTGTTTTTTGTATTTTTAAAATTTTATAGAATTCAAATTTAAATTTAAAAGCCAACCAATATTAGATTCATATTTGAGAAAAATATAATTTGTATCTTCATCATAAATTTTGTATCTGGTTTCGGCATAGTGTTTATATAATAGGCCTATTTTGTAGAGATGGGTCAGATCATTTATTTTACGAATCTGAATCTTCATATAATGTTCAAATCCCAAATCCGAATCTTGTGTAAAAATTTTAGACAAAAGAAGTAACCCAAATGGAATATAATAGAATAATAAGTCATTTTTTTTGCTAGAATCCATTCAATATTACAATTATATATTCAGTGTTAAATTAATGATCTGGGGTCTGGTTAGTAAGTTTTTCTTATTATTATGCTGAGGCTAAACCACCAATTAACAGTGTTAAAACTTTAAAACAAATTCCAACTCAAAATCTAACTTGACTTTATTAAGTTTTTTCTAATCTTGAATCTAATATTTGCTGAAAACCTCAAATTTCCCGAGGATTCGAATGTGCCAACCCTATTCCTGATATTTTGACATTATTTGTATTGAGGACGCAGTTGGTCTACAAACGAACAATGTGAGTGTGAGAGTGTGTGAGCGCAGATGATGCCATATTAATGGCTGAGAATGAAAGTGACTCGCAGAATGCGTTAAATCTCTTGAATCTGGTGACAGGTAGAATGAATGGATATCTGTATAAATGTCTTCGAAACTAAGGTGATAGTTTTCGATAAGAATGGATAAAGAAATAATTGTCAGCTTAGTCTAAATATAAAAATGTCACCACGAGTGAATTATTTTGTGTTTCTGTGCAGAATGTTCTGTAAAAAATGGAAGGATTGATGGGGAAATCGACAGATGGGTGAATACATCTCGGAGAGTAGTTAAATGTAGGCCTATGTGAACTATTTACTAAGAATTATTATTATTACCCGTTTGGGTTATATACCCTTACGCTAATGTGTAATGGTAGGGTGATTGTGAGATGAAATGGAGGACCTACAGTTTAACGTGGAATCCGAACCATGGTGGAGGCCTGGCATTCCTCAGATTCACAAGATGTCTTGTCAGAGGTTAAGGAAGGGTTTGATAATCAGATAAATCTGTGCTGGGACCGAGGATTGAACCCCGAACCCCAGCACAGAAGTCCGACACCTTAACCCTAGACTACCAGGTCACCCTATTACCAAGAAAGAGGCAAAGATGGTAATATATAAAAGTGTGTTTAACGCCAACATTGGTGTGTGGAGGTGAAGCGTGGGTTTGTCTGGAGAAACACAAGATGAAGGTGAATGCGGTTGAAATGAGATATCTAAGAAATGTGTGTGGAAAAACTCGTTTGAACTGAGTCAGTAATGAAAGAATGCGATTTGAAAGAGAGTCCAATAAGTCAATGTGAAATAAGAGTCTTACGTTGGTTTGGACATGTTGAGAGGATGAGTGTGGATCAAGTGATGAAGCAAATATATGAAGGTAGAGTGTGTGGATCAAAAGGAAGGGGTAGGCCATGTAAGACGTGGTTAAATATTGTAGAATGTATGCTAAGAAAACAACAAAAAATATAGTATTGTGTGTGTGGAAAAGAGACACCTTAATAGTTTTAACAATAAAAAGAGCATGTATGACTTGGTGTATGGATGTTGTTGAAGCGAAGGGAGTATGCAAGGATAGGGAAATGTGGAGAAAGTCAGTGATGATTAATTCGATACAAAGTTGTTGTTTTTTGAGCTAGGCCTATATGTATAGTTTTTTGCCTACCTTGTAAGAGAACAGTATGATTAGGTATGTATATAAATAAAAAGGAAATAAAACTCTTCTTGTGTATAAAATTAGCATCACACACACATTATATAGTGATAAAGATTTTATTTACAATGAGAACTGATTTTTATGTCCAGGCCTAAATGTCATATTTATTAGGTTGTAGAGAAAAAAAAGGAGACATAGCTACTCCTGGCATCGGCAACTCAAAAGTTTGTTGCTGCGCTTACTAAAGTATGCCAATTATCCCTCCCTGTCTTGAGCTAGTTCTATCCAGTCCACCTCATTACACCCTATCTCTATCTTGAGCTAATTCTATCCAGTCACCCTTACTACACCTTATCTCTATCTTGAGCTAGTTCTATCCAGTCCACCTCACTACAACCTATCCCAAACTTGAGCTAGTTCTATCCAGTCTACCTCACTACACCCTATCTCTATCTTGAGCTAGTTCTATCCAGTCCACCTCATTACACCCTATCTCTATCTTGAGCTAGTTCTATCCAGTC
>CABEEJ010005417.1:5024-47679 GCA_901482245.1 Timema douglasi | reverse complement strand
CTGACCCCCCCCCTCCAAATCCCCCTTTCTACCCGAATCCTATGACCCACCCCTTTCATCCCTCTCTTCATCCCAATGCTTCTCTGCATCTAACTCTCGGGGTTTCTTTATTCCCTTTTGCCTGGGTTAGTTTCTCTTCAAATTTTCCCCCTATACTATTTTCATCGTGGGTGGTTTTATTCCCTCTAGATTAAGTTTATTGGTGGAAGTTTATATTCGACCAAATTTCGTTGGATGGGTTACATTTCTTGATCTTTGTGTGGCTTGGCGACAAGTACCACGACGACGCTCACAAAGAACAACACGTAAAGAAACATTAAATTTGTAAATGTAGTTTAGATGTAACTAATTTATCTCACAGTTATTATCATCATTAGAGCTATAGTAAGACTCAATGAGCAAAATAATTATTGCGACACATTTGTGTGGTAGAATTTTGCTAGGAAGAATCTCAAAAAAGCAAATTTTTCTTTTGCATTCAACGAACATTGTAACGGGTTGCCACATCAAATTGTAAGACTACACCCTGCTTCTGACATCACTCGTAACGACTCATCACTTCAACATAAGTAGGTGTCCACCCCTAGTTTGGGCAATCAGTCGAGTGGTCAGTACAAATAGTATAATAAGGCCCCCACACGATCAGTCAGACTGTAAGATTGACAATCTGACAGACAGTATGCATCAGTATTTAGAACGAGACCGTACAGGTCAGTCTTCATGTTATTATTTCTATCAGTATCAGCTCTCGCAACAACATGGTTGATAGTAAAAAGGTGTGGGCAGTCTATGTTTGCTACTGAGACTGAAGGAAATACTGACGAGTACGTGCACACGGTCAGTTTTACTTTCAGTACCACTTGCAAGACTGATGGACTGGGATTGATGTGATCAGAAAGTTCTGATCACATCAATATTTTCATAAGTCAGTTCATCAGTACTATTGCTACATAAACAGTCAGAATGTCAGTATTAGTTATTAGTTTATTAATACTGCCAGTTTGACTGATTGTGTAGGGGCCCTTTAAGGGAAAGGAGTAGGCTATGACTGAATCAGACGAGCACAGTTTGGGGTTGATGTTTAATGTACGGCACTTGTAAGGTTAGTACAGCACAGCAATGTAATTGTAGTCCATAGAAAGAGTAATCTATAACGAAACAACTTAATCCCAATCGTCTATGGTTTGCAAACATGGTCTCAGTTACTTTAGAAAGGTTGGTCCTGTCTGGCCCGCAATATTAGGGTCCACACGCGTGGCTCACACTAATCAGCTTGAATTGGCCAAAGTTTACACCTAATAGCCACGGTGTTTCCAAACATTAATTATATGCGACGATATTGTGAATGACTCGAACTATGTCCTCGTTCTAAGAGCTTAGTTATACTATGTCCATCTTACTTAGAAGCCTGAGATATCTTAGTTGACCTATTTAACACAAGAAAATGAGGCTATTTCTCCTTCCTATTGTGTCCACTAGGGAGAGAGGTATGTCATGGGGAAATAAATTCAGATTGGATTAAGCTATGGCTGAATAAGCGACGAGCCCAACCGACGCCAATTGTGTTTACTCGTTTCTAATAATGTTTTGATTACAAGCACTAAATGTCACACATTAACATTTTCATAACATAACATAAAGTATATATATTTTTAGCAACATGTCTTACTACCTGTTCAGGTTGTACGCATGCAAACTAAAATTATGTTGGTTAGTCAGAGACGAGGAAGATTGAATTTAGAGGAAGTTTACCCATATTTGCTTTGAAGTAGAGTGGAAATAAATTTAGGAAAATCATTATTAATAAACCCGGCCAGGCTTCGAATCCCAATTTCCGTCATTGACAGTCCAATCTATCATGAGAGTAACGGTCTAGACCATGTGGCCACCATAGCAAGTAACATGAAATAGATTGAACAGTTGGAAAAAGCAATGATTACGTAGGTACTTACATTATTTAACATTACTATGGGTGTTATTTTATAGGTAGTTATAATTGCTATCAAAAAAGATACCTGCATATCACATGACTTAATTTACGAATACATAAAGTAAATCTAGGTGTTTTTCTAGAGGCCAAATTAGGTTCTTCCTGTGAAAATTGTAAGCTAATAAACACATTTACTCATTTAGTAAATTATAGTTTTAAAAAAAAATATCTAAAGTTGGTTATCAGTAAATACCCTTTAGGGGATTTTTCACCGATAAACAAGTATACATTGCTATTTATCATCTAAAACACTCTCCAGATAAAAAACGTTGTTTTAATTAAATATAGAGTTTATAAAAATCAGCTATTGGTAAACTAGACTACCCTTAATTTTAGAACGGGAGTTAAAATTACGATTTTGCCTTATGGTATGACCATATAACATCTAGATATAAAGTTTGAACGACATTCACCAGTTTCGGATGTAGACTTAGTTACCGGCAAAAAATATAGAGCCAGTCAGGCCTAAGGACAGAGATAATTATTATAAATACATTTTAATTTTTTTTAATTTAAGGGCGTATTTAAAGTCTACATCCTTAATAATATCAAGATCAAGAATTTTCACGATATGAGAAAGTAAAAAAAAAAATTCAAGATGACAAAGAAACAGGATCACTATTTTTGTCTCACCATTACCTGTAATAAGAGATCATTTCAGAACACACCCCTCAATATAGCAGCCCAGATCTATTGGACCAGGGTCAACTCTTCGGAATGAGGGTCACAAGGAAAGGTTGTAGCAAGTGATCACCTTCTCGACTAGTGTTAATTTAATGTGTGTTGTCCCGGAAAACACTCATTGGGCAGTGTCCAACACAAAGAACTAGTTACTCTGGCTGTTTGGTTGGGGGAAACTAAGACAAAGAGTTCTGCGAATGGTAATTGTTTAACGCCTTCATTATTAAACTAATTACTTCTGGGAAGAGTCCATTGAAAATATATAGATGAAGATGAGAGAACAAAGTTAAAATAGACCTGAAAAGGATAGGATGTAATGAGTTGGAGTGGATAGAATTATAGTGTGATTTTGGTAGGAAGAACGGTAGAAGTTAGTTATTTAAGTTACTAAAACCATTTTAATATATTTATGCATCAAGTCATGTTATCTAAAACCATCACTTTTTATATATATTATTAATATCTATAGAATGACACAAATAACAAAGAAAAATGTTATTTGTGTTGGCCGCAAAGAAATATGTTTGAATTTTCTCTACTGTTCTTCCAACCAAAATCAGGGTATGGCTCAAGATAGGTATAGGTGGCATACTTTTTTAAGAATGGCAATTAGCTCTTCGAGCTCCTATTGCCATAAAGTAAGCAAGTAATTTGCTTCTTATTGTTCGCTCTAATCATAATAATTATGGCTAACAGTGATTAAAATTTGTTAGCTTCAAGGAAAATTGAGTTTAAGTCATGTTATATTAATTATTATTAGATATAGTTGAGCTATTATTATTAGCACCACGTCTTACTACCCATTCGGGAAAGTTGAGCTAAATGAGTGAAGAATGACCCTGGGCACGGGAAGATTCCTGGATAGCTCAGTGGCCAGAGCATTGGCGTACTAAGCAAAAGGTCCTGAGTACGATTCCCGTGTCTAGGTGTCATTTTTAAATTTTCAGAATAAATAATATTAAGTTATGTTATGTTAAGCTAGGTTAGTTTAATTTATATTATGTTGGATTCTTCCAAGGGAGTGAAAATAATCACACAGTGATCACAATCTTTGGGAGGACTTTAATATGGCAACAAACTCACCTCAAGTTGTCCATGAAATTCCTCACAAGCCTGATACAACTTAGGAAGGAATCTTTCTCCCATTGTCCTGTCTCTCTTCACTTGTTACAGCTGTGAGGTTACAGCACCTGAGTTTCACAGTCAACCTGTCGAGTGTGCTATCCAATATGTGCATATCGAGCGCAGAGGATACCAAACACTATGCCGAGTATTGTTTCCCACCTGCCAGGGATGGAGACTGCACTTATTTTTCATTGGGGGAGTGCATTAGAATGTGTACTTTTTGAGCTAGCTAATTGTACCAACACACGACTTACATAGTATCTTAGCTATAAAACCGACACCATGCCCGGTCTCCCACGGTTATCAATTCAACGGCGTGATAGGTAATATTCCAATTTCATACAATCCTCTAGCCATGCGGAGAATTGGACCGGGAGGATTTAATTCACCAAGCAGACGTGCTATTGGCTGGGCAATCGAGTCAGACCAGGAGTGCAGTAACCTTGGATTAATATAATTAAAACTATTATATATTATTATATAGTTTTAATTTTAAATTGTTTTCTAAGCAATAAGAGTATTTCTGTATTATAAGAGTGATTATTTGTGCCTGTTAGTGTATTAATATGCAGCGTCCAACAGTGATAAAGTGGCTTACGAAATTAGATCGTTGTACCGGTTAATTCGGAGGTTAGCGTTAGAATCTCAGTTTGGCACACCAAGTTTCGATTCCCGCATACGTTTTTAATGGGTTTTTTTCTATCCTCGCCACATAATAATGCGTGTATTTCTCTTAGGTATTCTGATATCTTCCCTTTAGAATATCTCGTTAATAATATTGGTGCTACCCGTTTCAGTGGCCGATTTACTCTACTATAAGGCGTCCCTCTTGCAATAAACTGGACTCCCGATAGTGGGAAGATTGGAGCTAAAATCCCGGTCGAGTACCATGAGAGTGTTTTTATTTTCTAAATTGTGTTCCCCTCTCCCTCCACATAAATGAGTAACACTTCCTCTCAATTCAACCTTCCTTATCCGTAACACATTCAGTAGATAAGCGTATGAAACGAACTAGTAATAAGACGTGGTGCTAAAATAATAATTAAAACACGCGCTGGTGTTATGGCTTACATTTGAATTAATTAGTAATGACATATTAGGCTGTACTGATATTAATAAAATATAATATAATTGAAGAAATGTTTGACTCGCTGGACTACTTATTAACCTGTTTGTATCCGAGTGTTAAGAGCAAGTTTCACCTTACTTATATCACCTAATTTAGGTAAGTAAGACATTTCGAGCCAGATGTTGCAAGGTGGGGTTTTCTGTATTCTACTTTAAATACTAATAGAAATAGCGTGGGAAGTTGATTTCTATATTTTAAACAGTAGGCCTACAACAACAAAAATTTAAATATAATCTTAAAATAAAAATAACTATCTAACTGGTCCCAATTTCACTGATTTTGAATGAAGAATGAAGAAAATCATCCTTCGATACTTTTTTCTTTTGTTCGAACGTCATCTTTTATAGTAGAGTGGGGCTATTTGAATCAAAATAAGGATTCAAGCTACTGCACAGCTATTCTGCACATATGTTTTTGGTGTTTAGTTTCTCAAATTTATTGGATGATCTATTGGCTGTAAATTAGTATAAAAAATTATAATTTTTTAACGTTTAAATAGCTGAAAAGATCTTTTTACTAGATCCATCAAAGTGAGATTGACATACTTTTTCTAGTGATGCAAATAATTGTATTTGTGCTGTATATTGTAGTGTAGTGTATATTGTGCCTTCCACCTCACACCACGCACGTTCTGCATCCTCTTGATAGGTCATTTTTTAAACCTCTAAAAGCTTTTTACCATCAAGAAACTAATTCACTCATTCACAACAACCCAAAATGTGCAATCACCAATTTAACCTTCGGTAGACTACTAAATGCTGCTTGGATCAATGGAGTAACTGTTGGGAATGCGGTCAAAGGTTTTGAATGTACAATTGCGTTAAAATGCCTGAAAAAAAAAATTATTCCTTCACACACCTTTATTGCAGACCGGAGACTCCATGTGGCACTGCAGGACCATCAACCAGACCACAAACATCTACCATTACTTTTTCTCAAGTATTACCAACACCGGTAAAAGCTTCACACACATCCAAACAAAAGAGGACAAAACAAAGAGACTAACATCACAAGAAAATGTTGATAAAGTAAGATCGGAAAGAGCTTTACTGTTTAAAAAAGAAACTAATACTGGTATGACCTTGAAACACCGAGTCTCTAAAAAGCCTAAAAGACGTATTTTATCTGAGATGGCCATACCCAGCACTCAGATAAAGCCTATAATGTCGATCATATTTTTGACAGTGTAGAAGAAGAAGAAGGAGAATAAGAAGAAAATTCACGATGAGATTTTTGTAAAGTTCATATTTTGTTTGTTTCTAGTAGTATACACATTTAATAAAAAAAAACTAGCTATACTCATGGTAAAATATCAAAATAAATGTGTGATTCAAATAACCCCATCCCCGATCCAAATAGCCCCACGTTTTTACTAAAATGTTATTTCCACTTGATAATGTACTTTTTTAATTGTGTCTTGCTTAGATATTTTTTTTCATAAAACTATTATTAATTATGGTTCAGAAGATATGAATAAAGATATAAATAACCGTTTAAAAAATTCTCAAACATATTATAGGTGAGAACTTAAATTAAAGATGAAATGATCGAAATAGCCCCACCATATCATATATAATATTCCTGTTAATTGGTCATGAAATAGGCTCTTTATTTATTTATGTTTTTACCTGCTTCAGTGGCGTAGTTAGCTAATGAACTAGTTTCGTGTTGATCTAGACAGCCGAGGACAGGGAAATCGAGGTTCGAGTCTCGTTCAGGTAAACTGGAGGCTGATTTTCCAAAATTAATTTTCACTCTCCCACCACGCAAAAGCGGGTTCACTTCCTCTATATTCTGCTTTCCCTGTTCCTAGTCCGTAATTATTACTTAATAGTACAACCCGAATGGTTAGTAAGACGTGGTGTTAGGTATTATTTTTGTATCACCACGTCCTACTTCCTGTACAGGCTATACGAATATATACGATACCTACCCGGTACTCTAATGGGGTTGGGATGAGGAAGAAAGCCGTTTAATGGGAATCTACCTGCGTTTGGGTGGAAGGAGAGTGGAAAACCATTTAGGAAAAAAAAAACACTAAGCACACCCCACCGGAATTTGAACCCCATTTTCCACGTCTTTAACAGGCTATTTTAACATGATAACGCAACCTTTGACCATTCGGCCACTAAAGTAGGTCAATTTGGCATTTTTTTCCCTCACTATTTCCGGCTTGTGCTCTGGGTCTGTTTTTTTTATCCAAGCCATATATTTTCCACTACCGGCTTGCTAGCCCTCTCTTAGCTACACGTATCTTATAATCTAACCTAAGATTAGGACAGGTACAACATCCAGTCGCCGGCCGTTGATTTATCGTTTTGGAACGTTAAAACCACATCTCACCAAAGATTATATTTTCCGCCGTGCTGGGAATCAAACCTGGGACCCTTATCTCAGTAGAGAGATAGGCTACTGATTGAGCTAATGTTTCGGACTAAAGGAAAATAAATATATGGATATAATATTTAACTATTAAATTAATGAGAACTCGCCTACTACAGTAACTTATTCCGTGTGCGTTGTGAACTTTTAGTTTAGTTTACACAATACACGGCATATAACCCAAACGTCTAGTAAGACGTGGTACTAAAAAAAACACAAAAAACACACATCCTATCCTTTCACTTATTAACTCTACATTTGTCCTTCGTTCAAGACTAGTTTTTTTTTACGTTTCTAATCTAGATTATATTTGCGTATTGTATCGTGTCACTGCTGGTAATGAAGCAAGACCATAGGATCCATTATGACCCGAATAAAGAAGAGGATGTGTTATATCGCAGAAATTTATGTTTCATTTCCGCATTTATATTTTGATATTAATCGAGGACTTCTTATTTTGCCGGAATACATTTATTTGCATTTGTAATATTTTACACGTGGCAAATAAACTAGTCTTCTTATACTGCACAGGTGCATTTAGTGGTGGGAACCTTTTCAAGGTAGATTTTTTTTATCTATCATCTAATTTTTATATTGTTAAATTGTTTTATCTTCTTCCGGCCATAAAATCGACGCCGTGTTAATCCAAACTTACCAGACAAAATATTGATTTATTTTAGACTTTAAACTAAAGATACATTTAAAAAAAAGAAGCAATAAACTCCAATACATGTAATGGCCTCTATGTAAAAATAATATTATAATATTTAGCACCGCGTCTTACTACCCGTTCGGGTTATACGCTTTAAGTAATAATTACGCTAATGGAATAGGAATTGGGAAGGGTGAATTAGAGGAAGTGAACCCGCATTTGCGTTGAGGGAGAGTGGAAAACCATATAGAAAAAACCACCCCCAGTTCACCCGACCGAGATTCGAACCTCGATCTCCCCGTCTTCAGCAGTCAAGCTCAACACGACCAGCGCGTTAGCCAACTACGCCACCGAGGCGGGTCTCTATGTAAAAAAAACTAGTGGAATAGTAAAAAAGTGTATATAATTTGCATAGGATGATATACACGTTGTAAATCCCACCCAACCCGTCTCTTAACCACGCTATTGTAAAATGTAGTTCAGGTTAAATGAACTCACATTTGTGTGGCGAGAGAGTGGGAAACCAATTAGTAGAAACATTCAGTACACTTAACCAGGATTTGAACTCCGGCCTCTCCATAACCGGTAAACCAGACGAGCTTGGTGTTTAACACGCATCCCCACCAATACGGATCAAGATGTCAATCTCTATCTAGATATCCAAATATATTAGCAATGAACATGTATTAATAATAATAATTCCATGCCCTCTGCCGGAAAGTGAACTATACTTACTGAACGGCCGCCAAATGTTGGCGAAGATAGCTCAAACATTCACGGATAGAGGGTGTCATATGGTCAGCACCGTTAATCCCAATAACTAAATATTAATTTTCAAAACTAAGTGTACGTTTATGCTGTATCCTCGCTGCTGGCAAATGGATGCTCGCCAGACACCTCGCTGCTGGCAGATGGATGCTCGCCAGAAACTTCGCTGCTGGCAGATGGATGCTCACCGGAAACCTCGCTGCTGGCAAATGGATGCTCACCGGACACCTCACTGCTGGCAGATGGATGCTTGCCGGACATCTCGCTGCTGGCAAATGGATGATCACGGGACATCTCGCTTCTAGCAAATGGATGCTCGCCGACACCTCGCTGCTGGCAAATGGATGATCGCCAAACACCTAGCTGCTGGCATGTTGCTTTGATGCCCGCCATGGAGCATTTACCCTGCATCTGTTCATATTGATGTGAGATGCTGGTATGATAGATTAGGTTTTGTGTAATTGGAACGTGTTATTGTTATGGAACGATGCTGTCTCAGTCATTTGATGACAGTGATAGTGATCCATTTTCGGCAAAAATGTGGTTTGTAACAATCAGAAAAAGGAGAAGTTATGGAGTTCACCCTTTGAATCAAGAACGCCATCGCTAAGATTACTCTCACCATTTCTATAAAGAGCTCAAGAACTATCCAGAAAGGCTTTTCAGACACTTATGGATGTCACAACCGAACTTTCTGTATATTTGCATTCGTATTGAACGAGAAATTGTGTGAAGGAACCAATCACAGCTCCAATTTCTAGATGCCCGACGATGGTCGAGGATCGTAAAGCAAAGTGATTTGTTATCGTTATAGCGAGGATAGCAGTGGGCAGCGAGGCGAGCAGCACTGATGTAGGTTAAATGCGCCAATAAGGATTATTAGTTTTGTTTCATCTTCGTCCCTAAACCACGTTCTTAGCAAGGATGCAGTATAAACCTACCCTAAGGATATCTTACACAAGTTATTTTTCTATCAGGGTTGATGTAGTGGTTCGTCCTCCTGACTCTTACTCGCAAGGTTGGGATTAGACTTGGTGCGAATCCCAGTTGTGTGCACTGCGAGCGATTTTCTACATACTTTGTTTATTGGGGTTTTAAGGCGTCTCAACATGTTAGTATCTCTTATTGTGATATTTCCAATTTTTCTCCAAACTCTCTACAAACGAATGAAGGTGCATTTTATCTCGACTAACCTCACTATCCCTACCAATTATGTTGAGACTTATGATTAACGTAGAAGTACTAATAACTTACTAATATTAATATCACTCCTCCACTAATAACAATTGTAATACAAAGGTTGATTTTTTTCAACTTATTGAGAACAGTCAATTTTTAAAATTCTGTTAACATTTGCACAAATGAAGAACAACAATGATAATATGTTTAGCCAAAAGAAGGCCTGAACTGTGGTATAATACTGTTAAGGCTCTATGTTCGAATCCAAATGTTGTCTAAACTCTAGTCTCTTTGTGCTATTGCGTCCCCTTTCCGGTTTGAATACAAAGTAATGGACCTATGTTTAAACATTAAACATATCTACCTATATAAGTTAAGAGAAACTGTAGTTAAAACAGCTCTAAGTCATTTAGGAAAACACTATTTTAATATAGCAAACCAGAAATTACACCCGGTCTCCTGAGTCAGGCACACTATTCGTACTGCGAATCCTGTCGGTCAAAATGTTACTAATAACAGTAATCTCTTCCTCTAAATTTCTGGTAAAAAAAAACCCATGGTTGGTTCAACCGTATCATCCACGTAGATTGAGTGACTCACAAATAGAATCAACAGCCACCTACGAGTTATTTTTTGTACCATTTTAAAATTGATTTAAAAATGTGGTCAGCGGTGGTTTTCGTGTAGCCCCCGGAGCTCAAACCCGCATGCCCAAAAGCCTGAGGCTGATCTCTAATCATATCTTGACTCTCTTTCTCTCTCATACGTATGACACACGTGACAGTGTTAACACGGTTATTAACACGTCTTGTTCACACGCCACATGGCGTATTGCTGGTAGTGCCAAGGTGACGATGAACAACAGTGGGCTATGTCGCAGAGAAGGAATATTCTAATATCATAGTTCAATTCCCTAAGAAAATACACACCCACGTCTGTAGTCACGGAGGCTAAATGGAGCGTGCAATTAGTATGGTTTACTTATAATGTGGAGGTTGGGCCTCAAATTACGGCTTGGGTTTACCGAAAGTGTTTTTTCCTATATAATTTTCCACCCTTCCTCCACCAAAATGCGAATACATTTTATTCAAATTTTAACTTCTGCAGCCCTACTCAAGAGTATAGCACGTGTGGGTGGTAAGACTCCAAGTAAAAAAAAAACACTTGGGGGTGTTATTGGTGAGATGCTTGCTGTTCTAATTCGAGCCGGGAAAATTGAATGAATTTTCCCCCCATTTGATCCTTACTGTGGTTTTTCGTCCTCTCTCCACGCTACTAGCTTCTTAATTCTACAACTTAAATTAAGGGAGGAACTTAAAATTTAAAAAAAAAAGTTGGATTTTAACATATAATACTTGTGTATGTATAAACAAGAATGTGACTGAAATCCTTGAAACTTTGACACACGACAATGTCTAATATAGTATTCTTATTATTGTGGACATATCCCGCTTTAGCACAACCTCTCACTCTTGAGAATTATAATAACCGGTATTGGTGGTCGCTGCCTTGGGGCATGCCACATTGCCGGAATAAGTAATTCACAAATTCATATTCACAGATGTGAGTCCACCCCCTCTCTACCCCTAGTCTTGATTGGGGTATTGTCACCCCCTCGTGAACTCTCGGCTTGGCAAGGAGGGGGGTCGAAACCCAAATATCTGCCCCCTCAGGCCAAATATTATAAAAGTGACTGCGGGGAACCTCGATGTTAAAATATGGGTGAGTGAGGGGGAGGGGGGGGTGGCCAGGCTGTCATTCAGTGTCTGCAGAGTTGGCGTTCAATGGGGGTCGTATCACCACGTCCCCAATTAGCTTTTCTATCTTGGTTGTTGTTGTTTTTTAATTTAATTTGGGGTTTTTAAGACGAGACTAACGTGTTACTGAAAATACATGGTGGATGGTAGGAAGAAATGACTAAAAAAAAAGTGGTTATATTGGTAACATTTTACTGTATTGTAACACGAAAGTGGGGGTTACGCCCCATTTACAGCTCACCGTGTGAACTGCAAGGTCTTTTAAGGTTATTGTGCGGGATTGGGGGTGCTGTATTACCTTTAAAAGTTCTGCTTAGCACCGCGTCCTACTACCTGTTCGGGTTATACGTGTATGTACTAATTAGGTTAATGATTTTAGGGACTAAGAAGGCTATATTTAGAGAAAGTGTACCCACATTTGCGTGGAGGAAGAGTGTAAACCCTTTTAGGAAAAACTACCCTTAGTACACCCGACCGGGATCGAACCCCTAGCTCCCCGTCTTTGGCAGTCTAGTCCAACACGAACATCCGTGAATTAGACAACGTGGTGGGTAGTATCAATGTTAAAACACTGAGCATAAATTGCTATCTCAATTTGAATCAAAAATAATATACCCACAAAAACTCACCCACACAAATGGTCACTGGGTCTAATAAGGCATCACACTCGCAATAGACTGGATTGCCAGTGTTGAGGAGGGTGAAGTTCTAATCTCAACTGGGTGTAATAAGGTTTATTTTCCACACGTTATTTATCATTGTGGTTTTACGCATAATTTCTTCACGCTAATATGGCGCGCATGACGTTTGGCTCAATCTGGGATTATCTTAGTTTAGACACCACGTCGTTTGTACTAGGTTGTTCATAGGACTTTCCTACCTCATGTGTTTGTTTACTTCTGACTCTACATTTCTATAGCCAGTTTTTGTTAAATCGCCTTAGACCTACGTAAGTTTATGCTAGGCTAGGTCTGAAAAAAAACACGAAAGGATATCGCCTGCTGGTTAGGTTAGATTGAGGAATTTTACTAAACCGGCGTGGCCACAGGCTGGAGACAGTTGAGGTTGATGATATTGATTATGATGATAGATTAGGATAGATTATGCTATGATATGTTAGAACTGTAAAAATTAAATAAATTCACTTGATGGTTAGGTTGGATTAAATTTTGTTAGGTTAGGTCTGTATAAATGAAGGTAATAATTGGTTTTAGCCTTAGTCCATACGTCATATCTCGACTTGTCCAAAATACACCCATTTAGTTGGTAATACAAGGTCAAACATCCATGTATAAATTAGTCCAAACGGATCACGTTTCAGGGGTAATATGCCAAACGTCATACGACTCTAATATGCCTGCATTTATTCTTAGCTACTCTCTCAATCGTCCTCTATTGTATTAAATATTTATTAACCTTGGTGATGAATGAACTTTAAAAAAAAAACTTCATCAACTCCATTTATTATTTGGTTGTTAAAATATTGAATGGTCATGGCAGATTGAAAATACCCATATTTAATGGATGAAGAGACCAAACTATGTTATACACTAAGAACAACCAAAATTATATTTACTCACATTAAAATCGTTTTATGTAATCTAAAAATAATGTGCTGTCAAGGTATTAGGTAGAATAGGTATAAGGTATTTTTACTGTGTTTTTTTGGCACATTTAACTTTAAATATTCTTTAAATTTGATTAAATAGTAGTATACTGGATATTAGTGACTTGGACTATATTAGCTATAAGACAAATGTATGTATAAAAACAAACCCTATAGTACTAATAAACCCCTATTTAATAAAAGAAAAAATAAATGGCATGACACAATCGCACAAACCTTCTCAGATTATGTATTATAGCTCCAATTTTTTTCTTCAAAAACAGCTTTTTAGTAAGCTACCCTTAAATATGTTCTACTCATAAAACCAACACATAATCTTGTTAATTCCAATAATCACTCTTTATATATACATTTTAAACCAAAATGTTCAAATATATTTAACAAAATTCAAATTTTTAAAAATAAATTATTTGTAAAATACCCTACAGTTATTTGCTATTTGTAAAATAAATTATTATTATAATGAATAACTATTAACATATTCCCATTTTGAATTCAATCTTCAAGGTCAATTTCCAAAACATTCAAATTTTCTATAATTTGTTGTAAATAAAATACCCTTAAATTAATTTGTGTTTGATAAATAAATATTGAAGACATGGTTTTGAATCCGTGACTAGCTACAGGCAGACAGACATGAAAGACAGAAGTGTAAAATTCACTCGTTTGGGTTCGAATTCATATAAAACCTAAAAATTTGCCATAATATCGAAATAGATTCTTTCACGATCACGATACCTTCTCTTTATATGTGAAATTTAAAAACACACAATTTCTGCTTTGACGTGAATCAAACTTTGCACCATTAAGTTTATTATGTCAACTCTTACGATTAAATTAAGGGGTTGAACAGACCTAACTAAAAATGTTTAAAATATAATATTGTAGGGGATTAATTATTATTCCCTCACCACCAAATATATCTTATGTTTCCAGGCGTAAATTTATCTTATTTTATCAAATCGATTTGTTATTTACATAACAAGTCTTAAAAACCAGTTTTAATAATGTAAACTTACACAGTATTTTTGTTTTTAACATCTCTAAGTAGGGTCTACATATTTTATTTTTATTTTTTATTGAATCTACACAACAATGCAATTCTTGTATTTTTTGTTCTTCAAAGTGGATTTGTTTAAACCTTTTAATCATGGATATGCAACTAAGGGACACAACCGTCTTAAAATATTAGTTTTTTGTGGTATTTCGGTGTCTACGTAATTTTTAAAGATATTTTGGCAAACTAAGTGAATCTTTGTACACCGTTTATTAATTAATGAATAAATTACAAACCAATATCTTATCATCAAAATCATTCAAAACTAGTTAATAGTGTTAAAGTAGGAACGTCACCATGTAACCCGTCTCGTCTCCCTCATGACATGTCAGCGATCCTGTCCGTGGCTTCAGTCGCTCACCGACTTGACTAGCGAGGTCTGGGTAATGAAACTGTAAGTTGATTAAGTTCAGGGGCGGAGGAGGAAATCAGTTTCTCCAAGACTTCTCTCATTGAGTTACTCACTCTAGCTCCTTCCACTAGACTCTGGAGCACAACATGGTGGGTGACTTGGGCGCTAGGGAGAGAAGACACTGGGGAAAGGGAGGGGAAAACTAGAGTTTGGCATTTCCACTTTACCTTGACTTTACTTCTAATTGAATGAAAATACTACATACATTTTCATTAACATATACATATGTCCATTGTTTTTTAAACAGTATCTTACCATAGTAGGATTCTGGTAGGAAAAACAGTCTTAGAAAATAAAAACATAACTTTTTGAGGTCAACATTGATATTATTTTATTTAAGGGGGATGAATCGGTAAGCAAGAAATTTCCGTACAGAAGTTCAGCTCTAAAGCAATTTTAAATATTTGCTGCGTTATTTCTAACTATGGTTTACGTCAAAATAAAGTCGAGAGAATCCAACAGGGTTCTTCTTCCTTGCCAACCTAATAATTGAGCTTTATTAATAGAAATAAATGTGTGGAAATGTGACATTAACTTATTTTCAAAGATATTTTAAACAGGATTGGGGAGCTACTAGACTAGGATTGATGAAAAGGCTCTATATTTAGCTTTTCTCTAACAAATACAATCTTTTTTGATAGGCTCACAATATAAAATGTTGAGATATTTGAGAACTAGCAGCGAGCTTTCCTCTTTAATTTGATATAAGAAGTTTCGTAGTTTTCTTTTTCCTCTTTATTATTGACATGACAAGGGGTGATTGAATGGGAAGGGCGAAAGTGAGTATAGGCTTGGAAGGAATAGAGAAGTAGTTCCAGAAAATGACAGTGTATTTTTAAGCCGTGTGACTTGATTGATAATTTTTCGCTGACCGAGTTGGCTGCCCTGATTATTAATGTTATTTTATAGATATTGATAATAGCTACTAAAATTTAAATATGTAAATCGAATTACTTGAGGTATTGTTATGATCCCGTTTTATTGAATTGATTTCTAGTGCATTTTAATTTAGGTTGTGTCCATTTTATTTAGTCTGACTGTACTGTTGCTGTTTTATTTCCGTACACGTGCAAGCAGGCTACGGTGAATAACTTTCAGTTTGCTTGTTTACAGCCCTCGCAATAATCGAAGAAAAAACTTCGCATTTAAAGTGCGAGAAAGAGAGAGATATGCTTCATTTGTAAATTATATTGTTTTTATGTTCTTTTTATAAAAGTAGTTTTACTTGTGTCCGTAAGAGCTCAGAATTTCCCGGGCACAATCTGAGTTTGAAGTCTGATAATACTACACAGAGTTGTTAACTGTCGATTTGGGCTAAGACGTGTGTGTGCCGAAATGGCAAATTCATTATGATCTATATATATATATATATAAATTAAATCAACTTTCAAGCATTTCCTTTTTACGACAGTTAAACCAAAATGATTTATGTAATTTTTAAATAAAAGTTATATTAAATAACATAATAAAATGTGTTTAAATTATAAGATATTTAAATCGCAGATCGTAGGTACGTCTTGAAGATACCGTATCGCGACAGTATGAATATTTAAAAATTGTTTTACTAACGTTTGTGATTGTCATCTACTATTCTTCCTACCAGAATATTACTATATCTCTCCTGTACATATGAATTTTAACTAGTATTTCTGTGAACAGAAGACCTCGTTCCCTCCATTCAGAAAATGCCAAGTACGTCATGATCAGAATTATGTCATGTTCTTATCGTTAGTACAGTCTTAACATATTTTCTCTTAGGATTTAAAGATCAAAACATCTTTGTTAATTATTTCTCCTTGAATTTGAAGTTGATGTTTTTTCTTAGGCTAAAACTAGGGGAAAGTTGCCTATATTGTACCACCACCTAAATCGTACCACCATTGATTTTCTGGGAAATGATTATGGTAGAGTGCTCTAGCGGTTATGTTTTGAACCTCCCATTGGGTTGAGTAGCCCGCGAAAATATTACATTGGTATGACCACGTTGATCGCTTTTATTAATCTTATTTAGTTTCAGTGGATCTGGATGTAATTTTCGGACTTTGTATCTAAGGAAATACTGAACCCGAAGGTATGTTTTACTTGTTTTCATGCATCTATTATTGTAATATAACCAATTATACAAGTAACCAATGGTTTATTCTTATCGTAGCGATAGTTTTGAGGTTATAAATAAGGTTATGTTTAAAGCTCCAGGATGTTGCCTAAATCGTACCACGAGTGGGTTCCTAATTCGTACCGGTACGAATTGGGAGTCTATATTCTTCCTTGTTCCATATTTGCTAAAAAATTTTTTTACCAAACTTTTACTAAACATCACGACAAACATAAGCATGCGTGTCCGTTGTGTGTTACAGAATGACGAAACGAAAATATGGAGCTTGGAGTGAATCGGATATGGAACGAGCCCTCGCAGCTTATAGAAATGGGGACGTGGGTTTTAATGAATGCTGTCGCCAATACGGAATTGCAAAGCCAACACTCAAGCGCCACTTAGACTGCAAGAATGTTAAAGCTAATAACGGTACAAAGGCTCTAGGCCGTACAACTACCCTGCCACCTGAAATTGAAAAAGAGCTTGTCAATCACATTTTTAAATTAGAGGAGCTTCTTTTTGGCCTAACAATTGTTGATGTGCGCAAGTTAGCATATCAAATAGCAGAGAAGAATCACATCTCACATAACTTTAACCAAGAGACCAAAATGGCAGGTAAAAAATGGTTTTACGCTTTTAAGGCGCGTCATAAAGACATATCGTTGCGTGAACCAGAAGCGACATCAATGGCACGAGCAAAAGGATTCAATAAAAAAAATGTTTCCGAATTTTTTGACATTTTAGAAAAGGTTGTTGATGAAAACAAGATTGACGCCACTCGATTGTTTAATGTTGATGAGTCTGGCATCAGCACTGTTCAAAATAAATGCCAGAAAGTGCTAGCTAAAAAAGGGAAACGTCAAGTTGGATCAATTTCAAGTGGGGAAAGAGGGGTAAATACAACAATAGTATGTTGCAATAGTGCATCGGGAACCTATGTCCCTCCCATGTTAATTTTTAAGCGCATGAGAATGGCTAATGAATTAAAAGTTGGGGCTCCACCTGGGGGTTTGGTTGAGGTTTCTGAAACAGGCTACATAAACAGTGACCTCTTTGTCCAGTGGTTAAAACATTTTATTGCTGCCGTCAAACCAAACAACGATAACAAAGTTATCTTAGTTCTAGACGGCCACACAACACATTCAAAGAACTTGGAAGCTTTGGAAATAGCAAGAGAAGCTGGAGTAATTATGTTGCAGTTGCCTGGCCACACAACTCATCGGGTTCAACCATTAGACAAGTCGTTTTTTAAACCACTGAAAGGGTACTACACACAAGTGGTTGAAAAATGGCTTCGTACCAATCCAGGACTATGTGTTACACAATACCAGGTGACTCAACTTGTGGCAGAAGCCTATGCAAGGGCAGCGACAGTTGAGAATTCCATTAATGGATTCCGTGGATGTGGAATCTGGCCAGTTGACCGTAATGTGTTTAAAGATTCTGATTTTTTACCAGCTGAATATCTTGAGCCTTCAGAAGATAGCAATGTAGATGCACATGCACCACTTACCAAAGATGTCACCAATGGACCACCCACTGCAGATGAAACCAATGACCGACCGGATGTTGCAGTAGAGCCAGAAGCTGGACCAGCCAACACCTCACAACTTAATGTGTCAATTGAAGCTATCTCACCCATTCCAAAACCCACAAAAAAAAGAGTGTCAAAACGAGGTGGGTTGACAAACAGAGGCCTACAACGAGCTACAGTGCTAACAAGCAGTCCATACAAGAATGATTTGCAAACAGCAAAAGAATTGCAAATGGCACAGGCCAAAGTAAAACAGTTGAAAATGAAAATAGAAAAGGCCAAAGAAAATGAATTGAAATTGGCAATACCCAAGATAAAAAAAGAAGTAGCCAATTCTAAGAAAAATTCTTCATCTGTGCGGAGAAATTTAGAAAAAGCAGATCTGCAAACCAACGGAGAAAGCCTACCATCTACTTCAACACAACCTGATGTTAGTATTGAAATCCAGCAAGAAGAATGGTTTTGTTCCGTATGTGAAGATCATTCTGTTGAGGACATGGTGCAGTGTTTGATATGTTGGTCCTGGGTGCATGAAAGATGTGCAGGAGTCAAGTCAGGATTAAAACAGTTTATTTGTGTGGACTGCAAATAGAAAAAAGTTTCGATAAACATTTTAATACTAAAACATTCCTCTGTACTGTGATTATTATTAGGTGTTCTGTCACACGACAGATTAATTATTTTATCAGTGAACTTAGACTACCAATGCGCCCTGTCCTCCACGGCCTCCTTTAGCTCCCAGAATTTTCTTCCTTCCCTACAGTCATCCAATATTTGAAACCTTCTTGCTCCTAAACTTCTCTTTCCCTCGACCTTGCCTTCAATGATGCCATGCAAAAGAGAGTTCCTCCTAAGAATGTGTCCAATCCAATTGACTTTCGTTCGAAGACTCACATTGCACTGTAGTATGAGATAATATTTTTATTAGTAGCTTATTCCTAATAAATACTGTGGTGGTACGATTTAGGATATGGGTGGTACAATTTAGGAAACCTGTCTCCTATATCGTACCAATTGCAGCCAGTTAGAAAAATTGCTGTATTTATTTCCAAATACATCCTTTTGAACCTGAATCAGTAGAAATATATTAACAAATACATACAGTTTTGTGTAAAAATAAACTTAATATTGTAGGTTAGTATTTATGGCAAATAAAAATAAATATTAAAAAAGTGGTACAATATAGGCAACTTTCCCCTATATAGAACATAATTATATAGTTTGATCTAGGCTCAAAGAATTTCCCTGTTAATTTTTAAAAAATTGGTTCACTTATTTAAGAGTTATCGTGGAACAAATATCCGGGCAGACATACATATGAAATGTAGTCGAGTTAAAAAAGAACCTCACTACGCTTAGTCAAATACTCACAAAATGAAGGGTGTATGGGGGGTATAATTTAAAGGAAATATACACAAATTTGCTTAATGTTAGTGTGAGAAACCATTTAAGGAAAACTATTATAGGTAGACACCCGCCTCAGTGGCGTAGTTGGCTAACGCGCTGGTCGTGTTGAGCTCGACTGCTGAGGACGGGGAGATCGGGGTTCGAATCTCGGTCGGGTGAACTGGGATTGGTTTTTCCTAGATGGTTTTCCACTCTCCCTCCACGCAAATGCGGGTTCACTTCCTTTAATTCACCCTTCCCAATTCCTATTCCATTAGCGTAATTAGTACTTAAAGCGTATAACCCGAACGGGTAGTAAGAGGCGGTGCTAAATATTATTATTATTATAGGTAGTAACAGCTAAGATTTGTTTGACCCTTGAACTCTCCATCACCGTAAAAACAAACTAGACGATCCTTAATGTGTAGGCTAATCACTTATTTATTTACACCTAGGTCACAGACAAGTAAGAAACAGACTCTCAAACTTACGGGGGTTTAGCTGCGCTCCTTTTGCCAGGTTGACTCCTTCAACACTGGGCCTCGCTATTGTCACTAATGGATGATGACAGGACTAACCACAGAGATCTTAGTGTTGAAGGACTCAAACTGCCAAAATGAGCGCAACCATTTTAATCTAGAGGTTGAATGTCTGGGTATATTATTTGTCGGTGACCTAGGCCTGTTTTATAAAATGTAAAGTATAGCTATTATAGCTCATTTCTAGGAACATACATTTATTTAAAAAATATAGAATTACTTGAGGACCAGATTGATTGCTACTTACTGGAGTTTAATTTTAAGCTATGCCCACTAGCTTGGTTTTTTTTCTATCCTTACCTTAAGTTTCACCTTCCTTGTAATATTTTTTTCAAGTATATAATAGCTAGCATGTACCTCCTTGTACTAAAAAAAATCCCACGAGAATAAACGTGTAATTTTAATAGTAGAAATTAATCATACTAATTATATTATATGATAAATATTTACTAAAACACTAAGCACGTTTTGCTACTAGTACTCCGGTCGACTCTATTTCACTTGGCTCCGCTCGGATCAACCTTACTCCATTCGGCTCGAGTTAGCTTGGATTAGTTCTGCGAGGCATTGCTAAGCCTATTTTAGTAAAATACTACTAGTATTTTCACCAATATGTTTTAGTTTTATTGTGAAAATCAAACATTAAGTTGATCACCAGTTCTTTTTAATTTTATTTATTTATTTTAAATAGTGTCTAAGTAAAATGAGTTGTTTTTTTTTCCAAAAGCTGTGAACATTGAATAGACCAGTTTGATAGAGTTTATTTTCCCACTTTTAACTCTTTGTGAAGCAAACCTTCCTAGTTTATAAGCAGACGTTGATTAGTTGTTCGTCAGTGTCGACCTTGGTGGTCTCAGGACAAAGTGTTCGACTCAGGACCCAATGTTCTTGGTTTCGAACCCAGACGAGATTGACGGATTTTTATTGAGCGACGAAATTATCTAGCGCAACTTCCTCCAGATGGGAAGTAAAGCCGTCGGTCCCATGTCGATTTTGGTATGTAAAAAAACCCTGGAAGGTATGTAAAAATACCTCGCCGGCAAAATTACACTCACTCATAGAAATTATTATGTGCTGATATGATCAATTGATTCATAAAAGTGCACGTTAAATACCTCAAATAAATTAAATAAATAATTGTTAGTCAAGGCCATGTTTAAATAACGTTACTTTATGTACAGCAAGAACATAAATTTTCTTGACCTCTATAGATAAAAAATAGTAATATTTACCTTCTTTCATTTTACCAATTAGGCTAAGGCTTGGTATTTGGGGTTTTCTTAAGTTCCTCCTGAGAAGTTTTAGGAATTATAAATCTAACCCTAAAATTAAGGGGAGTTTACTGAAGGGCAAAAATAGATTTTTTTTCAAAATTTGCTCTAATGATTTTGATTAAATTATACATTCATATTTATATACATATATATACACACACATATATATCCATTATTTTACATTATAAACAAGATGGCAGTTCTCATTTTCTTAGGAAAATGAGGTAAATTTCCAATTTCCATCATTTCTCCGCAGATATTTGATATATTCGATTACCAAACCCTTCCTTCACCTGTGACAAGACATCTTGTGAATGTAGGGAATGCCAGGCCTCCACCGTGGTTCGGACTCCACGTTGAACTGTAGGTCCTCCATTTCATCTCACAATCAACCTACCATTACACATTAGCGTAAGTGCGTACATACCCGAACGGGTAGTAAGACGCGGTGCTAATAATAATAATAATAATAATAATAATAATAATAATAATAATAATAATAATAATATAATCGAAATAACTTATAATTGTAAAGTTGTAGGATTACAAATAATATATATATATTTTATTTGAAATATATTTTTATAAAACCAATAGTTTCTGAGCTATAAGCAAATCTATAAACTTTTTCAGGTATTTGAAAATGAATTTGATTCTGATGCTCTTTGGTGGACAAAGATGTTTCTCTTTTCTCAATTTTTCTGTATCAGTGTTCCTAGTTCTTAATGCCATAAAGTAAGTAACAGTGCATATTATTTCATTTATGATATTAGGTGTAGTCCTTCTACAACAATAAATATACCTATAATTTCGTTTTACAAATCTTATAAATTTTTAGTAAATGTCTATTTTAAGATAAAAGCAAGAGAAAGTCTGTGAGTTGCATCGTACCATTTATTTATTTATAAAACTACTGTATAACAGGAAATAAGTTATTAAAAAGAAAACCATTATAAAATAGAAATAGTTGTTTGTAAATAGTAAATAAAAGCAGGTGGTTAATTATTTAAAGTATAGCATAATGTGTAATTATTATTGGTTTGGATTAATCTAAATTATGTAAAAAGTCATGGATGAAGGTAATTTTTATTTAAAGTAATATATGTAGAGTATCCTTTTACGATTCATCCATGAAAAAACACGCGCTTCTCAGAAACAATGTGAAAAGGATTTCACCACTAAAATATATTTTTATACCATCTTTCCTGTTAAAAGAATAAATGCGTCAATTCCTGTTAAAAGGAACAACTAAGGAGTATTTGGCAGATGACGCCAATCCCCTATACTAATAAGAAGCTAGCATTCACAACACCAGCTGTCGCCAGGACTCTTTCTATTGGTTAGTTTTTACATTGTTGACGAGGAGAGAAAAAGGCAAGGGGTATGTCATATATAAACCATTGTGCGTATGTTTAAGGCATATCCGGGATCCAAACATCTACACCGTGACATCCCGCCCACGCACGAGTCAGTCAGAGCCACACACTGGCAGTCACAGTCTAAAATAAATTACATTAATATCACAAGTGTGCAGTGATATAAAATTTTATTATTATTATTATTATTATTATTATTATTAGCACCGCGTCTTACTACCCGTTCGGGTTATACGCACTTACGCTAATGTGAAATGGTAGGGTGATTGTGAGATGAAATGGAGGACCTACAGTTTAACGTGGAATCCGAACCACGGTGGAGGCCTGGCATTCCTCACATTTAAAAGATGTCTTGCCAGAGTGATATAAAACATTTAATTGGAATATGTATACATAATTAATAGGTGTCATTTAAATAAGCCGTGTGTGAATAAACAGCCATCAACAGTTCTCTGTCTTCAATTTTATTAATATACCGATTTAATCAGTGCTCGAACACCAAGCTATAGACAGCTGGTTAAACGGTATATTTTCCGTACAGTGATGATAAGCACTCGATCACGGAGTTATAGACAACCTATACATCATCACAGCATTCTTATATCGGGGAATTAATCCATATTGTTTCAATCGACGCCCAAAGCGCGGCTCCATTAATTCAAGTGTTTCAATTGGCGCCCAACGTGGGACTCCATAAATCCATAGTATTACAAATGGTATAAGATCACTAACAATGTAGTTATGTCTTAGACAAAATTGATTTAAAAAATAGTTTTTATAATGTCTGACATAATATAAGTAAAATATTTACAGATTAACTTTTTGTCATTAAATGTATGTGGATGCTGTAATAACGAGAGCGAGATAAAGAACATTGATACTAGAAGAGATTTTGAAATTGGGTTAGAGAAATATATGAAATTCATGTAATATGTTACACATAGGTCACAGATACAATATGTTCAATTAAACAGATCTAAGTCAGATGTAAGATAGATATCATGTGGTGTTCCCCAAGGCTCTATTTTGAGACCTACCCTATTTATTATATATGTTAATGATTTACATAATTGTATAACGCAAACTAATACCTATTTATTTGCTGATTTACATTTACAGAGTGATTTAAGGGGCTTATCAACATGGCTTAGAGTGAACATATTATCTTTCAATGTCACAAAAACTAAATATATGAAATTCTCTATCAAGTCTAAACAACATAGAAATGAAATTATTGATATAAAAATAAATGGAGAAAAGATAAATCATGTAAATTGCGTCAAATACCTGTGCATAAATTTAGACGATAACCAAAAATGGGTCTCACACATCAGGTCTCTAAGCAAGACTCTCTCCAAATATATTGGTGTTTTCTTTAAGCTAAGACATATTTTCCCACTATCGATAGTAAGAAGTTTGTACTTCATACTTTTCTACCCCCACCTTCTTTACGGGATTGAAATTTGGGGAGTCCCCACACAAACCATCTTCAACCACTAGTGTTATTAATGAAAAAAGATCAGAGTTATAACTTTTTCAAATTTCAAAGCACATAGTACATCATTGTTTAGATTACTGGGATTCTTAAATTTGAGACAGCTAATTAAATATAAGATGTTACTTATATATGATATCATACATGGTATAAAAACTTCAACTTGCTTAGATTTTAAATAAGTTAATCAAAGATTATCGACCAGAAATAATACCACAAAAATCTAATAGTGCCAAAAGCTAAAACTAGCTGTTTTATGAAACTAAGCTTTCATTGGAATGGTGCAAAGACTTTGAACTAATTGAACCAAAATATTAGATATTTATCAAAATTTAAATTTAAATCAGCATTATATTATATAATTCTTCACATATTGTGAATGTGGGGAATGCCAAGCCTCCACCGTGGTTCGGATTCCATGTTAAACTGTATGGTCCTCCATTTAATCTCACAATCACCCTACCATTACACATTAGCGTAAGTGCGTATAACCCGAACGGATAGTAAGACGCGGTGCTGCTAATAATACTACTACTACTACTACTACTACTAATAATAATAATAATAATAATAATAAATAAATAAATATTAAACAGTTTATTTCATGAAAAAGCCTGTCATTTGTTATGTAATTCTAACCTTTTTTACCTACAATTTTACGCCTTCAGCTATATATTTTATACACTTATTAAGAGGTGCATTAACAAGATTTTCTGTAATGCCTCTAGAATAGTAATAATAATGAATATCTCTAGACTGGAAATTAAAATGTAAATTGTAATAATCTGTTATTTGTATTATATGGTATTGGATTATACTGTATTAATTAATTAATAATAATAAACTCTCTTTCATCTTATCTTAATTTACTCTTTTCTTGTAGTTATGTGGCTGCAGTAAGCTGCCAGACAAGTATAAAACAAATTTAAACGTTTATTTAACATAATAATAATAATAATAATAATAATAATAATAATAATCAGGTCTTGAGGGAATAAAACATGCTTATAAGCAAATCGTGGTAAATTGGAATTACAAATATAACTGACTTTGCAAATTTTGAAACAGGTTATTAGATAGCTTAGCTCAATTCTTTTACATTGGAACATTTATCACTACTAATTAGTAATGAAAGAAAGACTTGTAGAATTTTATTTTGATGCACAACGTGTTTCATGGTCAAACATAGCTTATGCATCACTTTCCGTTTGACTAATGAGGCAATTCAATCAATGTTCGTGTGTTATACACCTTATACAAATATGAGTTACGTCATATGTTTGTGAGACCATAAGTTGATATCTATTGTACATCATGTATCTATTTCTAGGAATTTTTTTTAATATTTGTTTTTTATTTCGTTTTTATTATAACCTACAGTGTTTTACGATTTAAGAATTATCACAAGTCATTACAAATAATTGATTATCACTGGCAATAATTGCAAATAGCTCTTACTTATTGAGCAAAACCTTTTAATAAAATCATGGCTTCAGGCATTTAATTGGTCGTCAAGAGCAACAAAACTCTTTATGGAGATTATAACAATTATATTTCTGATGTATACATTATAAGTTTTTGTGTGTAACCTTAAGTGAATGGCCTGACATCTTAGCTCAGTCGGTAGCGTGTCTGTCTACTGAACTAAGGATTCTGAGCTCGATTATCGGCATAACAAAAAAATTTATCATGGTTGAAAATATGGGTTAACCCTTTCATAATGACGAATTAACGGCCGGGGACTGGATGCTGTTTTTTTTATAGATATATGTGAGTTTATAAGTCGTGTGCTGATATAATCAGTCGGTTCAGAAAGTGTACGTAAAATAAATACAAATTAAGTAAATGCATTACTAAACGTGTTTTATTATGGGATCAACAAAAAAATACATAATATTAGCCGGTGTAAAATGTATATGTAGATCTACAGTAGATTTTTAAAATTTCGTTCCTTCTCTGACTCCCTTATTGGCCCTTCATTCGAGAGTTGGGCTTACGTAGATTACAGCCTCGAATCAGTCAAGTTTTCTTGAGACAAGGCCGTAAAAAAAATAGTGACAAATTGATGTGTTTCTTCTTCATGTTAAGAACATGTCTTTACGATATGATGACCTCGCGTTTCTCACATGCACACATCAATAGTTAATTTGTTTTCCGATTGATGATTGACACGCCACTAGGCTGTCCTAGAGAGTATCCAAATTGGGAAATATTTCAACAATACTTGATCAAATACCAAGGCGTATTAAATTAAAGGAATAGATTCAAAGGGAAACTGATTATATTATTACCAAGCTATTTTTTTCCATGATATGTTTTATACAAGACTATATTGTAGGCGTCATGTGTAATTTGAGAAGGATGATTAGCATTATTAAGAGAAACTGCATCGATAGTTGCCATCAAGATTACTAAATTTTCATCTAATAATAATTTAAACTCTAACAACCTGATCATATTGTATAAGGATGTGAAGATAGGAGTGCACAATCAATTGCCTAGAGAGGGAGAGAGATAGAGCGAAAGATTGGAAACCACTTTTGGGGGAGGGTAGCGGGGAATCTCAACTAGTGTGCCCAGCTGGGATTTTAACTAGAGCCCTAAAGAAAGGGCTAGGAGTCAGTAACACCAGTTGAACATGCTAGTACCATTCTAAATCCACCGATTATTTATTATTATACATTTTGTTTAAGGTGTCCTGGTCGTTCTGGTTTTCCTCAACTTAAACACAATTAATTTAAATACTCGGGATGTAAGGTGGTAGTATATTAACTTCTCGTCTTGGGACTAATGCCACTAATGTGACAAATAAACACTAATGTGAAAAATAAAGTCACGCCAATTGCACCTGATATGTATTGAGCCCCGGTCTCGCCAGCCCGAGTCAGTAGTGTAGGCCACTACTACACCTAAAACTCTGCTAGAAGTTGGTGACTTGTTTGCGTGAATTCCTCATTTTTGTTTATGTTGGCAACAGTCTGGTAAAAAGGTAATGCAGGATCAAAACTATGCTAGGCTCTTGTGAACAGTAGACATACAACCACTTAAGGTGGAAGTGTGGGAAACACAAGCTGAAGGGAGTGTTTTTTTTACAGTTTTTATATTAAAATATATTTTTGGTCAAAAGAAATCAAACAAATCTCCAATAGACACATAAAGTTTAATTTTATTCACATGTTGACCTCAACAGTTCTTGAATATTTGTCAAGGCCGTCTTGGAATTTAATGACAACTTTTTCTCTTCATTTAAAAAGTTTCTCATCTAATGCCGCTATACTCATGGCATATATCTAAGAATCGCCTACATTACCATGTGAAAAAATTAAACTCTATGCGAAGAGGACAGATGATGAAACATTTAATCAAATAAATGGGATAAAGATTACAAAGATACAATTAAATGGAAATGTACCTTCATTTGTGTGGAGGGAGAGTGAAACCCCCATTTAGGTAAAACCGTTCTCAGTACATCTGACCCGGATACGAGCCCCGATATCTCTAGAGTAGATTCGCTTGACGTGTTTGGCGCGTACCTACTTGTTACACGACTCCTCTAAACATATTTAAATCGATGCTTGGTCCAAGATTAGTGGACCTGACTTTGTTTTTCTAATCTGACGCTAAGGCTCGATCAGCCCAACACCAGATTTTCCCGCTCGTCACCTTTGAGAGTAGTTTATGTGTTACTTCCCTAGTTCGTACCCCTAACATCGTATTTAGATTAAGGTGTGGCAGAAGGGAGCACGAGTAATTTTACAGTTTTTAGAACATAACATTCTTTCGGACAAAATAAATCAAATATTTCTCCAGTATCAATATAGAGTTTAGTTTTATGCACATGCTGATATCAACATATCTTGAATATATGTCAAGAGTGTTCTGGAATTTTGTCAAAACTTGTTCTTTTTATTTAAAAGGTTTTGACAGATCTTGAATACATGTCAAGGGTGTCCTGGAAATTTGTCAAAACCTTTTAAATAAAAAGAACAAGTTTGACAAAATTTCAGGACACCCTTGACATGTATTCAAGATCTGTTGATATCAGCATGTGCAGAAAACTAAACTATATGTTGCTACTGGAGAAATATTTGATTTATTTTGACCAAAAAATTTCAATTCTATAAAAAAAATATGTAAAAACACATGTGCTCCCCTCTGCCGCACCATAAGGGCCAGTTTATTAGTCCTGACTTAGTACGCTTGAAGTGCGGTACTATAATAAATACAAGACGACACCTACTAAAGCTCGAATGGAAGGGGCCAGATCTGCATTTGAAACCTGTCCATTCCATTCTGATCCAGCATAGCTAATATAAACGCTATAAGATCCGACTATGGCTCATCGGGGCTTGATTGAATCACGATTGGTTGAAATGGTCTAAGTTTTTATAAGATTTGGATTCACCCATCTTCTTTCCACACCAATACTGATTTATTTTCATCAAATCTATATTCTTCTTTCTTTTAACTCACTATATAGTTGAATTTACTGATAATCCTGATATTAAGAATACAGCTCTAAAATAAATTATTCTGCACAGTCGTACCTACTTTCTCCTATGGGCTATTATAGTTTGAAACAACATTTTAAAACTACTCTTAATAATTGAAAGTTTCCCTAAAGAAACAAATAAACAATATTATTTTTGATTTAAAGGATTCCTTTGTAACAAAATGTTTGAGCCGTTTTCGAACAATTTTACATTTTCTAAAATCTAGTTTTGGTAATCTACTCCTAAATGAATGTTTCTTATATAAATATGTATACAGAACTATCTACGTTATAAAACGCTTCTCAAATATTCATTTTAAATAAAATTACTATACTAGTTTAAAAAAATTTGAATTTTTAAAAGTCAGTTATTAGAAAACTGCCTGAAACTTTATTTATCTTCCATTTGTTTATTTGAGGTATTTTACAAACACTTTCTGAACTGACTAATTATATCAGCACACGAGAATTTCTATGAGTGATAGCAAAAGGACCTACCAATTTTTCCGGGAAGGTATTCTCACATACCTTCCAGTGTTCTCTTACATGCCACAATCGACATGAAGAACCGATGGCTTTACTTGCCCTCCGAAGGAAGTTGTGCTAAGGATTTTTATCGTTCAAGAAAAATCTGGGTTTGAACCCATGAACATCGGGTTCTGAGGCAAGCACTCTACCCCAATACCATCAAGGTAGACAATGTAACTTTAGAACTAGAACTAAAATCACTATTTAGTCTCGAGGTATGATCATGTAGCAATTAAATATCAAATTTGTATGATACTCATTTAGTCTAATATTTTCTAATGTAGCCCCAGATTTAGATATACAGAGTGATAAGGATGGACAGAAATAGTAAAACCCCAAATTTTTTTCTAGTTCAGGGGTGCATACAACTTAAAGACTAATACAACTTGCTAGGCCGAAAGATATCTTGATTGAAATTATGTATGTACTTTTCTATACGATAAGAGAAAGTAAAATTATATTACGTGTTCAAAGTATTGTCGAAAATAAATATCCTCATGTTTTTATGTGATCCTGAAAGAAAATAGTCCAATTCCCGAATAGCCTGTGGAGTGTTAGTGAGGAATTTTCTGGATATATGTCTGCTATTTATTTTAATCATACCGTTGTAGAGATACATTAAGTTGATATCAAATATAAATAAAGAGTAGTCAACGTTTACAAGGTATTACTATATTGAACCTATAGCCGTAAAAATTGTCACGATATGTCAAAAAAGAAGCTACGAAACTCATAGCTTGGTATATGAATACATTAAGTTAGATTTAGTAATCTATTTTTCTGTCAGATAAGTCTATTTCAACGACCATCCGACTATAATAATTATGGTGCTGTAAAGGCTTTCTTTTATGATACAACTCTTTTCTGTCAATTATTTTATCTGGTTTTATGATATATTCATGTCAGTAAAAAAATTCTCTTGAGTCTGAAAATTGTTGACGTGACCTTAATGTTGACCTCTCAAAGGGTCACAAGATAAAGAATATGGTCGAGGCCAACTCTCAAGATAAATGTAGTGATGGAAGAATTTGAATTCCGTCCAACAGACTGAAGTTCACAGCTAAGATTTTAAAATAATTCCGTGTTCAGATAATTTCACATCACAACAATTAATCGTTTACTTTTTACTATCTCTCGACACTTCGAAGAAAAAGTATTGTGATCGTCAAAAGAGTTTGAACTCGAGATTTTGATAAATGTCGACGTTTCATGACCCCCTGAAACAAAAATAAATGTGTTCTCGATGCCATTTGTCTCTCTGTCCAGCTGGCCAGAGCTAAACTATTTTACATATTGGACTATAACTTGGTATCTGGGGTGTTCATAAGGTCCCCCGAGGGATTTTTGGAATTAGATGTCTAACCCTAAATTTAAGGGTAGTTTACTGAAGGGCTAAAAGATTTTTTTTAAATATTTTCTCTAACGATTTTTATTAAATGCTATATCTAGACACTATTTATTACTATAAACAAGATAGCACTTATCATTTTCTCATGAAAATGAGATGACGGTATTTAAAATGCAATCACTTTTCCAATTTTATTCATTTCTCCGCAACTATTTGATAAACGAAATATTGTATCATTGTAAAGTTGTATATATATATATATATACAACATAAGCATAAGAATCAAATTAATTTTAAAATACCTGAATTAATAAATGTATATATTTGATTATAGCTCAGAAACTATTAGTTTTATAAAAAATATTATAAATCCAATAATATATACTGATACTTACTAAATCTGTAGATTTAATACTTAGGAAAGCTGTTACAGAAAATTGAGTAAAGAGAAATATCTTTGTCCACCAAAGAGCATAATAATAAAATACATTTTCAAAGACCTGAATTAAAAAAAATTATGTATTTGATTGTAGCTTGTAAACGATTAGTTTTATAAAAATATATTTCTAACAAAAGATTGTTATATATAATATAATATAATATATATGTATGTATGTATATATATATATTAATTATGTATATCAAACTAATTTTAAAATACCTGAATTAAAAAATGTATATATTTGATTATAGCTCATAAACTATTAGTTGTATAAAAATATTATAAATCCAATAATATATACATATATACATATAATATAATATATATGTGTATATATATACACATACATACATATATATTATATTGTATTATATATAAAAATCTTTTGTTTGAAATATATTTTTATAAAACTAATCGTTTACAAGCTACAATCAAATACATATTTTTTTTTAATTCAGGTCTTTGAAAATGTATTTTATTATTATGCTCTTTGGTGGACAAAGATATTTCACTTTACTCAATTTTCTGTAACAGCTTTCCTAGTTATAAATCTACAGAGTTAGTAAGTAACAGTATATATTATTGGATTTATAATATTTTTATAAAACTAATAGTTTATGAGCTATAATCAAATATATACATTTACATTTATTAATTCAGGTATTTTAAAATTAATTTGATTCTTATGCTCTTTGGTGGACAAAGTTATTTCTCATTTCCCATTTCTTCAGTAACAGTGTTTCTAGTTTCTAATGCCATAGAGTAAGACGTAACAGTGTATATTATTTTATTTATGATCTTTGGTGTAGTGTTTTTACAACAATGTACAAGCCTATTATTTTGTTTCACAAAACTTACGAGATTTTGGTAAATGTCTATTTTAAGATAAAAGCGAGATAAAATCAGTGCGATGCACCTTACAATTTATTTATTCTTTAAAAGACTAGTGATCGTTAACATCAATACCACACCGGTGGGCACGTGGAATAAGGTGTTTATATCGCTAGTCCTATGCAACTATTTAAAAGTTTTGTTTTTTAATTTTAAGAAAATAATTTCAAATTGGACTAATTATCCTATAATCTAAAGCAATATTAATTTGATTAAATAATAAAATGATTTATGTAGCACAGTTCTATTATGCTGAGGAAAAGGAAGGAATAAAACAAGATAAAACATAAATGAAAATGGTGTACTAAAGTAGATACATTAAAAACTGACTATTTATTTTTTTAAGTATTGGAGACATCTGATTTCTCAGGATTTATAATATTGCCCAAATAAAACAATAATTTAGTTTTATGTAGCGAATATTAAGTTAAATCTTAAGAATTGTGTACTATTTAATAGTAAAATAAATAGTCCGATACAATCGCCCAAACTATGTTATGATGTGTATTATAGCTTCGAAGAAGATTTAAAAAAAAAGTAAGATTTCAGTAAACAACTTTTGAGTAAGTTTTACTCATGAATACAAACACACCGTCCTGCTAATTACAATAAACATTTCTTATATATACATTTTAAACAAAATTGTTCAAATATTTTGAACAAATTTCCAATTTTCAAAAAAATTAATTTGTAAGCCAGCCTAAAATTGCCTTTAATTTGTAAAATAAAAAAAGTTTTCTTAATAGTCATGAAAAACTATTCCCAGATATCCAAGACCAATTTTGAAAAATTCCATATTTTCTATAATTTGTCGTAAGTAAACTTTACTTAGATTAATTAATTTTTAGTAAAATAAATGTACATATACTTTATCGCGTAGAATAGTGTCCCGATACCAATTTTGAACAAAATCGTTATAGCTAGTTTTACATAAATCAGTTATCAGTAAACTTCTATAAAATAAATTAAAAAACAAACAAATATATATAACTATTTACCATGTAATAGACTTAACACGTACTAATTTTAAGCCATATTGTTTGAGCAATTATTTTTAATATTCAAGTTTAAAAAATCGTCATTAGTAAACTAATCCTTAAGGAATTTTTTCTCAAAAACAATAATACCCTTTTATTTGTCAGTTCAAATACTCCTAAGATATATGTACATTTTAAATAAAATCAATATTGCTACTATCAAAATATTTCAAATTTTTAAAAATAACTTATTTTCACACAAAAATCAAGTATATAGTGTTATTTGGGAGGTCAACCACTACCTAAATACCCATTTTAAGCAAAATATTTATAATCATGTTGAAAAAAAAAATTGGAATTAAAAAAATTATTTATCAGTAAGTATAGTAGACTAAATTTAATTTGTGGTGAGGAGGTCAAAGTTTGAATCCTTGATGGGCTTACTAAATATGTTTTTCCCTAATTTGTTTCTCCCACTATTTACACGCAAATCCTGGTAAGTTATCTCTAAATCATACCTTCATTCCCACCGTATCAATGCAATTAAGTGTGAGTAGTCCGGATGGGTAGTAAGACGTGGAGTAAAATAACTAACATATTTTAGAAAAAATTGTTTAAAATCTAATATGGTCTTAATTTACATCTTAGGTACGACTTCATATAAATTACATTTTAAATGAACCTCCCTAGTTGCCAGTCAAATAATTAATTACTATGCACTAAATGTGATCTAGTCCCTTGTTACTCCTCCCCTAAACAGAGCAAGCAAGCTCCGGTGTCGCTCGGGGGATATCGCACTGCTATTGTCCCGGAGCCGTGCTACCAAATTACCGGAACACGGGGCCCAAACAAGCACTCCGGGCTTCTCTTTTGTTCCAGGGACGAGGGAGCGGGCGAGAAAATGTTTGCCGTGTTAATAGGAAACCAGTAAGTCAAACGGACAAGACGCTATGAACAGTTTGGATTGCAGCAAACTATGTACAGTCGGGTAAGGTTTCATGGCACCCAACAATTTTTATTTTTAATGTCTAAGAAATCCTTTAGAGTTCCTTAAGTGAACATAAGTACTAATATATAATGGTATATTAATGTATTCAAAACATTCATCAAATTAGCAAGTTATTAAATATATAGTTTCCAATTCAGGGTTTTAAGCGCATATTTTTCTATTAGCAGAAAAATTGAATCTATTTTTTTACAGTTTAAAAATTAATACATCTTGTGTTTTTAACATGAATATTATTTTGATTCTTTGGTGAGATTTTAATAGTATTTATAAAATAAAAATCATGAACTAAATTGAAATACTTACCTAATTTTCTATTCAAAATAAGGGTTGGAGAACACCGTGCGACTTGGTGTGTTGCTTGTATTTAGTGCAGTTATTTTGCAACTTATATTTTTTATAGTGCATAGTTTCAATGTTTCAAGATGAATTGGTCAAATGAAAAGATTGTGAAGTTCATCAAAGAGCATAGAATTTATTAAATACTTTGGGATCACCAATTAAGTGATTATAAAAATAACAAAAAGGTGAAAATGTTCCAAAAATTATAGGAGAGCTATGAATAAGACATCTTTAATTTGATGAAGAAAATTAAATATCTTCGTACGCACTTCCAGTACGAACAAAAACTCCAGACAAAAACTATTACTGGACAGTCGCCAAGCAAGAATTCGAAGTGGTGTTAAAATGAAATGCTTTCGTTCTTGCTGGATGTTGAGCTTCCAAGGGAAAGAAAGAACTAGTACGCATAAGGTAAGATTAAACTATGTCTCATTTCAATTATGATAATATGTAGTATTCTTTTAAATACGTGCTTTCCCTTTTGGTCTTTGCTTCAGTTTTTTTTAGCTAACAATTCAGTTTTTAGTACTTTCAAAAGGAAATTGTCATATGAAATTTTCTACAGGAGTATGATGTGATAAATACTTCGCAGTTAAAATAACGGCCTTAGCCAGATGGAAACACCAAATATTTAAAACTGTGAGACGAAACAATACAAAAACAAATTTCAGCAATTTGGGCTACTAAAAATTTTTTAATAAATAGTTTACTGAATGCTTCCTTCAATGATATTGTTGTTTGCATAGAACTTTCCTTGCATCGAACATCAATTAGTTTTTAAACTCTTCCCTTACTTCACTTTCTTAACCGTTGTAGTTTATTTGGTTGGTACATGACGTAATATTTAACCCTTGTATCGGCTAACGTCACTGCTCTCCACACGACCCTACATCTGTCGTTTCACAGTCAAAAGTTCCTAGGAAGGCGTACGTTGACCTAGGAGTCATACTCTTTTGAAAGAGGTTGTGTATGTGCAGACAAGCTGTGGAAGGTACTTCAGCGTTTTGTTTAGATTCAACAACAATGGCTTTCTAAATAACCTAAATACAGAACATAACAAACCGAAAGGGTTCTCCACGGTCCTTCTTGCACTAGATAACCAATAGTTGTATATTCGCTCTGGTGGCTGTTCAATATTATCAGAGAACTGTTTCATGTTATTCTGTTTCAGAGGAAATGCTTTGTCTGTTATTATGATATAGGTGTGGCAAAATTCTGTCCAGGTAGTGGTTCCAGATCGGGGATTGAAAGTTTGCCTTGATACATTATCGAATAAAAAGGAGTTGCATTGAATAAGCGCCCATCAAAAATTCAATTCTGAGAGCCAATATGCGCGTACATGAAACTGTAGTTTGCGTAAGTGAGAGCTATCAGTACGATGTTGAATGTTCCTTTGTAGTTGTAAAACGTGCTTCCTCTATTGCCTGGGTATTAACGGAAAATGTGTTTCCCATCCAAGACCTCCAGGCAGTGAGAGAAATTCCATGCTACTTCAAAATCGCTGCCAAGTTTTTTCCATTCCTCCTCGGTGGATGAAATCTGAAAAAATAAGGTCATGTGTATTAACTCCGGTTTTAAGAACTAAACCTTTCATAAGGTAATATTGCTCCTGGAAAAAAATTCGTTGCAAATTAATGTTATGTACTTAAAGTTATTTATACAAATTAATACCCACAAAAAATAAAAACTATGTAAATGGCCAGTAGGTATGAAAGGGTTAAAAGTAATTGTAGTTTGAAGTTACAAATTGAAAAGTTTATTTTTCAGTAAATACAAAATTAGACACAAGATCTGGATGATTCAGAAGTAACAAAAGTGAATGTATCAGTCGTAAATTGACGCAGAAACTCTCCAGAAGCAACCAATCCCTTCATGTGAAGTATTTTGAAAATTTAAATGAAAACCCTTGTCCACTAAAAGGCAAAGGAATAATAACAGCGATTGAATAATTACAACATTTTTAAACAAGTTGAAGCTTTTGAAAAATTATGCTTGGAAAAACTTCTGCCTCTCCCTATATTATACTAGCTTAATTTTAAATACACCTACCTTAATAGCATTCCTTAACAGTTCCACTACGACCACGCAAACTTCAGGGACAGTCAATGAGATCGTCGACTTAGAGTTTTTGAACAAATACATTAATGATCTGTACGAATCTCCGGTAGTATTAACCTTACTTTATCAGGAATACAGTACCGATAGTTGGTGTCTTGTTTTTAAATAAGTGGAACTACTTTGCTCTAGATATAGTGAAAATCCGTAGCACTCATTCTGGTAAAAATCTTGAAAAGAGCTTCATAATCTGAATCTAGTTGAGATAAGAAATCTTGTTAGAATAAATCTCGTCCTATAATTAGCTGTCTGTTCCACCAGATTATTACGTCTACTCCGATTCGTTACCAGTGCGGCAACACTGAGATAAGCCGTGGCCGAAGTCGTTCTCGATTACCTATTTGTAGCAGACTGGTGACTGAAAACAGGGGCAATTTTGTTGCGTTGGTGTAGATACTCTGTAGAATGCTACAGAAATAGCAACTGCGTTCTCCGACAAACTCTGCATGTTGCCGCTTATTTCCTTGGTGTAAGGCTGCACATTGACATGACATTCTTAATGTAATTAAGGCAAATATAGTCTCAAAAAAATTGTAATAACTAATAGCACTATTTTGGGAGACTTCATTTCAAGATACATAGTAGGAAAGATGAGAAAATTCCATTTTAATTTTTTTTTTAAATATATACTTGGAAAAAAATTGTAAGTATTTATTTGGATGTTGAACTATATCAGAAACACTAAATCACAAGTTAGCAGTACAGTTTGCACTTAAGTTTTAGCAGTTGTCTCTTTTACAACGTAGTTTCATACACCTTTAACGTGTAGATAAAACAAAATAAATATAACTATAATTGGAATGATCATTAGGCTTCGTTAGTGTATTTGTAAGTTACAGATAATTTTCAGTGTTGGCTTCTTTAGTGCAACACTGAGATAAGCCGTGGCCGAAGTCGTTCTCGATTACCTATTTGTAGCAGACTGGTGACTGAAAACAGGGGCAATTTTGTTGCGTTGGTGTAGATACTCTGTAGAATGCTACAGAAATAGCAACTGCGTTCTCCGACAAACTCTGCATGTTGCCGCTTATTTCCTTGGTGTAAGGCTGCACATTGACATGACATTCTTAATGTAATTAAGGCAAATATAGTCTCAAAAAAATTGTAATAACTAATAGCACTATTTTGGGAGACTTCATTTCAAGATACATAGTAGGAAAGATGAGAAAATTCCATTTTAATTTTTTTTTTAAATATATACTTGGAAAAAAATTGTAAGTATTTATTTGGATGTTGAACTATATCAGAAACACTAAATCACAAGTTAGCAGTACAGTTTGCACTTAAGTTTTAGCAGTTGTCTCTTTTACAACGTAGTTTCATACACCTTTAACGTGTAGATAAAACAAAATAAATATAACTATAATTGGAATGATCATTAGGCTTCGTTAGTGTATTTGTAAGTTACAGATAATTTTCAGTGTTGGCTTCTTTAGTGTAACGTCTAACGATCGTACCATAGTAAGTATAGTCAACTTTAAATTAGAAGATAACTAGAAAAGTTACTAGATCTACTTTCATGTCTGCAAACGTCAAGTTATGTGATCTGCAACTGTCAAGTTAGATGGATATCATCAACACCTATAAAATCTTAAAATGTGATCAATGTTTATTGCAAAGAGATACGTTTCTATTTTCTAAAAGGTTATTCCTACCAAAATTCTTCTACTGATCAAGTGTAATAAAGTAGGACTTGAAGGATTATTTAACATTTAGGTCCTTAAAACTGATTGAGCTTATGCAGTGAATTGTGATTTTTACCATGTCTCAGTACCCGTTTAGGATAGACATGCATATTTTAAATATATTGATGGGATAAGAATGGGAAAGGTGTAGTTGTGGAGTAAAAGTACCTGTTTTTGCGTGGAAGGAGAATGGGAAACAATTTAGGAGAAAGCACCTTCAGTGCACTCCTTCGTTATTCGAACCCCGATCTCTCAGTCTCCAGCAATCCAGTCTAAATAGATATTGTTGCGTTAGACCGTGAGACAACCAATGCAGGTAAAAAGGTCATTGTCATAAAGCATCTTGATCCGGGAAAAACCCAGTTTTTTGTGTTTTGCTGGAAAAAATCAACAACCTTGTGTCAACTTGTCTCCAACGCTTCTAGTTCGTTGTACCTCCAGTTGATTGGTCTGATTGCCACGCTTGTACACGTCCTCACTACGTGCGGAAAGAACACTTTTCTCAGTCAACTCCTTGATTCGTCTCTCTTTCGTTTGTTTACCCTTCAACTGATTGGAGACATTTTCTTTTTTTTTTGTAGCTACGTTCTCCTTTCAACAGTTGTCTTGGATCAAGAGAAGAAACACACGGTGCTCAGAGAATGTGTTTCAAGAGATGACAGTATCTGTGGGTACTGGATGAATACCAGCGGGCTCAGGTGAGGTGTAAGCACTTCTTACCATTGACGAGCAGGACTCAATAAAGACGGTTTGTACCGTGAATGTGTTTTCACACAGTTAAATTCTGCACCCTTTCTCCAGTTTAATGTTATTGTAACTAACCATAGAGTAAGGCGACATTACCCAACAGGCGCTGGCATTAGCTTGCTATACATATATATATATACATACATACATATATATATATATATAGCAAGCTTGGAGCCGCGCTTCCCATTCCCGGTCGTTGCTCGTCATTTCCTTGGGGTGCCGGGTTTGGTACACTTGCCGAGGCGCCTGGCTGGCTAATCTTGTGATGTATCCAAAGTCTGGCTTTGAGAGGAGCTCAGGTGTGGGCACTGATCCTGGTGAGTCGAAGCTACTTCTCGCTTCTGTATCGGATTTAACCGGAGTTTTAGCCGGTGATGTGGAACTGTCTGTTTCGGAGGTGACAGTCTCCTGGTCTGAAATGTCTTCTATTGGAGGGTCTACGGCCTGTAGAGTTCCTCCTGCGGTGGGAGATTTCACTAGCGATACTTGTAGTTTAACTGAAGGTTTTCCCGACATCTAGTAGTTGTTGAGTTCCCTCCGCTGCTCCGACTGAAGTCCCAAGCGGTGGTCTCCCTCGCTTTTATATATATAACTATTTATGGTTCTGGCAATAGTTTACTAAGCAAAATAGGGTCATCCTCAATCAATATGGTTCTTTCATCAATTTAATGTGTAGATATCTCCAGCACGGTAATAATTATCTGAAACAATAAATTATGTATTAGCTTATATAAATTAATAAATATTCAACTCTTAGAATTATTGCTAAATGTGCATTCTATATTTGGGATTTGACATATAATATATATAATTATCTAGTCGTTGTAATTTGGTAGATATAAAAAACTCCTCCCCCTTTTATTTTTAGGATTTTAATTTAAGTGAAGTGGTAGTAGTGCCTGTGGCCACCTGAACCATTCTTAGTTACACTGATTTTGAACCATGTAAAGACCAAAATACCTCAAATTTTTTTATATCCAAACCAAGGGTGAGAGGGGATTTGATGAAGCCTCAAGGTCTCGCGTACATCACGAGGTCAATGTAGGCCTATACCTTGAGATCCATATTATAAATTAAGGCCTGTATATTCCAACTGCTTATATCGGAGGACACGTGGCTAAACACCAACCTAGTATAGTCTGTATTAATGAAACAAATAGCCGAAACTATTGTTAATGCATTTTAGTGGGGATATTCCCTCTTAGATATTATATTCTGAAAATTGAAAAATGACACCTGGACACGGTCGATTCCCGGTGTCCAGGTGTCATTTTTCAATTTTCAGAATATAGTATAGTCTGGTTTGGTGCTGACCTGGTAAATGGAGTTCAAATCCCGGCAAGGAGAGGGCCGATAGAAGGTAGTTTTCCCTAAATAGGCTACCCCTCTCCCATCAAGCACCTATATTGTATCTCAATTACAAATTTCTAATTGAATGTGAATGGATCAAACGGGTATTAAGGCGCACTTCAAAATAAAATGTGCTATTTAAAAAAAATTATAAAATTGGAAATTACTTAAACTAGCTACTATTTTAACCATGGTGAAATTGAGCTGCGCGTTTTATGACACCTCTATAACTTGTGGAAATAAATTAGAGCTTCCCTTGAAAGTTGAAACCTTCTACGAAACGAAATAGAAAGGTATATATTTTCGGAATGTGCACAATGTAAAAAAGTGAATTAAACAGCATATGCGTATATGTAAAATACTTTTACTTATTAGATAATGAAGTATTTTCCCCTCTAAATGTAAAGGACCTGGGCGTGGTGAACCAGAGCTTGACTGGTCTCTTTGTGGCACATCTGGTATTAAGTCACCCCCTTGTTTCAAGCAATAACCTCCCAGTTAACTGTGCTGATACCTCTTAAGTGGCGGCACTTTTAGCCCCTTAGAAATTGGTCGTGTTAAGAACTGGCCATGTACGTGTGGGTGAGCTATTTTTGTACATCTTTTAGTTTCTGTGCTTTGATTCACCTGCAGCATCAACAGATCCATATGTCAATTGTTCAGCTACGGTCTAATTTTTTTATTTAATGAAACGTATTGTGAAAGTATGTCAATATAGACTCAGTTGACTAACGTATAGCTTTTTTAATTAGTTTAAAAATTAAATCTGTATATGTAAATCAAACCCGGGACCTTTGGCATATTGCACCAGTTCTACCACTAATCTATCCAGAATTCGCCCCATGCTCAGAATAATTCTTCACTAATAGCTTAAGGATGAGTCTGTGATGGACGCGAGGAAATTGTCAGCTATATATGAACGAACAATGGTATCACTAGCTATCACATACCACAGTCATCGGCGACTCGGGAAGGCTGTTATGCTGCTAATTATACAAAACAAGGTTGTAATTTAAAACAAAATTTCAATTTATATAGATTCTCAGGCTGCAAATCATTATATTAACTCCACTATCCATATAGAGTACACCACAATTCAATTAATTTAAATTAGTTGAAAAATGACACCTGGAAACGAAAATCTAACCCAGATCTTTTGGCTTGTTGTTGTTGTTTTGTTTGCTGGCGTATTTGTTTTTGTTGTAAAAAAAATTAGCGATTTAAATAAAATGGAAGTAAAGTCATACCTAAGGGTTTGTTTTTGCTTTGGGGGATTTAAAATCCCCCTCCCCACCTAAATTATTATTAAGGATGTGTATTCCTGTTCAATACATAGGCAAATATTTTATTAGAGTCTTAGCAAATGAATAACACCTACAATCCTAATTATGTTTAAAAACACTTAGAATTGCTCCAGTAGGGGATTTAATATTTTAAAATACTTAACATTTCCTGTCTGGGACTTAAACTCCGAGTCATTGGTAGTGTTATCATCTTTCGTCTGAAATAAATTTTAGAGTATTTCCCCTAAAGTCTCATTACTAGCACCGAGGACTACACTTAAAAGTGAACTTCTACTAGCTCTTAGCTAGTCTGGTTTTGCAATGGGCGTAGGAAGGGGGGCTTTGGAGTTCAAAACCCCCTGAAATTTTCTGAAGTTTTTAACATTAAGCTTTAAGATGGCCTGGTTTCAAACTTCAAATAGATTATAGAAGCATTCACTTTTCAAAACACTCCAGGTAAATATAGATCTAAATAGTTTCTAGAACTATCCGATTAAAAATAACCTTAGGGGGCCACAAAAAATAGCTTCGATATGCCCTATATAACATTTAAAAATATGTTAGAGCCATTCCAACTAGCTTCTAAAATATTTCAATAAGTTCAATAAGTTTTTAGTGGCATCTAGTATTCTTTTTTAATCCAGGCGAGCACTGTTCGAAATAATTTCTAAAGGAATTCAATTTTAAAAACATGCTGTTGGAAGAATACTTCAAATAGATTCTGGAGGCTTATAAATTATTATTTTTAAAGGCAAGGAACACTCTACTTAGCTTTAGGAACATTTAAATTTCAAAATAATTCTGGGTGAGGATCTCTTCAAATAGATTTGAGGGAACCTAATTTATGAAAATTTCTGGTAAGCACAACTTAAAATAAATTTTAATTCAGTCAAAAGAAAAATTGATAAAGTAGACCATTCCACATTGCCTTTAGGAGTATTCAAATTTGAAAAAAAAATAAAAAAAAAAATGGGGGACCACTATTCTA
>CABEEJ010005416.1:0-50441 GCA_901482245.1 Timema douglasi | reverse complement strand
TAAATCTGTGCCGGGACCGAGGATTGAACCCCGGCCGCTAGCACAGAAGTCTGACACCTTACCCCTAGACCGCCAGGTCACCTATATTCGTGTAACCCGCCTCGGTGACGTAGTTGGATAACGCGCTTGTCGTGTTGAGCTCGACTGCTGAGGACGGGGAGATTGAGGTTCGAATCTCGGTCGGGTGAACTGGGGGTGGTTGGATTTTCCTAAATGGTTTTTCACTCTCCCTCAACGTAAATGCGGGTTCACTTCCTCTAATTCAACCTTTACAATTCCTAATACATTAGCGTAATTAGTTCTTAAAGCGTATAAACCGAACGGGTAGTAAGACGTGGGGCTATTATTATTATTATTATTATTATTATTATTATTATATTCGTGTACTTAAGGTGGTATGGGGGGGACGGACATAAGGCTCGTTCCCACTACTTTGTGGATGCTACTGACAATAGGCGTGTTTTCGAGATTGACCTGGTATCGATGTTTACGACCAGAATGTTCTCGCAATTCTGGTCTCGCGGCTGGCTGCGAGTGTTTATGACCGAGACAATACCAGACCTAAGACCTTGACCAAACTTTATAGCCTGGTTTCAACAATTAATAAGCGGGGAATTGTGCGCTAATTTAAAAACAGCATGGCTTCCTATGTCAGATTTAAACGAGTATCACTTAGGTGGTCGATTGATATTAACAAGTTGTGCGTAACCTCTTTCAGCGGCCACATAGCATAAGGCGTCACTCTCGTGTTGGACTGACCTACTGTTGGCTGGGAGATTGGGGTATAAATCCCGGTTGGGTCTACTGAGGGTGGTTTTCCCTAAATACTTTCCAACTCTCTCCACGCAAATTTGGATAGATTATTTCTAAAATGCTTCCTTCCTCACCTCTACCACATTAGTACAATTAGTAGATATGCGTATTACCTGAACAGGTAATAATACGTGCCGATGATGATGATGATTATTATGATAATAATAATAATAAGTTGCATGTAAATTAAAATGGACCCAAAAATAAGATTGTAATATTGTAGCATTTAATATTGTCTATACATCCCTTATGTTCTATGTTATTTTGGGAATTTAAAAAATATATATATTGTGTCGATAGTCATTTATTATTAACCGCTTCAGTGGCGTAGTTGGATAACGCGCTTGTCGTGTTGAGCTCTACTGCTGAGGACGGGGAAATCGAAGTTCGAATCTCGGCCGGGTGAACTGGGGGTGTTTTTTCCTTAATGGTTTTCCACTCTCCCTCCACGCAAATGCGGGTTCACTTCCTCTAATTCAACCATACCAATTCCTAATCTATTAGAATAATTAGTACTTAAAGCGTATAACCCGAACGGGTAGTAAGACGCGATGCTAAATTCTATTATTATTATTATTTGTGAAAGATGCTTAAAAAAGTTTATTTATTTATAGTATAAAAAGATTACGGTCCCTAAGATTTAATTTAGGCCTATTTACTCTTACCTATATAATTTATGTTTTCTGTTTTTTGTAGGTTATTTTTAAAAACCTAAGTTTAGCTTGGTATGCTGTATAATAATGAGGTCTAGTCAAAATAACACCAATCTAACTAAGAATAAAATTGAATAGGGTATGTTCCGTCAATTTGCAATACCAGCTGTTACAGCTGATCTACCCCAAACGCCTTTTTTGTTACGAAAAACAACTCAAATTTGTTTTCAATTGCGAAAACTCGCTTATTGATTGCATCTTACAAAATGTCGGCCAACGTTTAGTATTAGAACTAAATGTTAGATTTGTTAATTAACCGAGAGAGAGCAAAGATAAAGCTTTGTTTTAAGAAAAATATTTATTTTATAAAGTATCTTAAAATATTTGAAACCACATTTGACTAAAATGTGTTTTATTATATTACATTACAATTTATTCCAAGTGTTTACAATATAAATGTGATACACCCACCACTATCATTGCTGAGGGAACTGCAGGTCTTATGGCTAAAAGCTTTATCTTCGCTCTCTCTCTCTCTCTCTGTTAACTGTTGCCAAATCTCCTCGTTCTCAGTTACGTCTAAAGGTGGTGTACTGGTGTAACTATGGATTCACACGTTCTCCAAAAAACTAGCGCAGAACAAAAACGTGGTCATGTGACGCGCTCTAAGCCAATCACAAGATCTCCATTTAATCGGCGTGAGCTGTTCTGCTGAAGTTAAAACTGTTTTCTACTTTGTCCGCTCTGATCGAGATTTTAGGAACAGGAGAACCAATCAAATCTCAGAACCACCCATCTAAAATCAGTGCGCATGCGCTGTAGAGCTAGAAGCGAGCAGACAGCTTCGTTTTCTGTTGTGAGGAGATTTGAAATAACCCGTTAATGTAAAGCGTGTTTATCGATGTATTGGATTGAGCCACGACACAGCGTTATAATTTGTAAACATCCACCGGGAGAATGATCTAAAATATAATTTTATCCACTAGAAAATAAAATATCTTGATAGTCAGCTGTTTTAAAGCGTTGCAATGCATCATTTGTCAACTTAAAGTGTGTGAATTGCTGCGCCACTGAAACAGATTCTGCTTTCTATTTTCGGCAAACGTGTGGATCAAGTTTTAAAACTAAGAAGGAGCTACTGGCAACCTCGACTAACCAGCGTTGCGAAACTTGCTTATATTTGAGAGGAGATTGATCACACAAAAATGAGAGAATGACCACACTCTCTCCCAAAATTAGCCATACAGTTCCCTCAGCGATCATAATATCTAGTATATAAAAAAAAGGTCACCCCTCATGACGAAAATTTTAAAGAAGGGACCATGAAACTTAAAAAAAAAAGTTTTTCTAATAAAAATAATAAAAATAAAAACTTATTTAAGCTTGTGTCACAAGAACTATTTGTTGCTAGTAATCCTGTCAGTAACACAAGGCTAGTTAAACTAGAGGTGAGTAGAGTCATTGATGGTTGATTGTTGTGTTAAAATATTGTCTGAGGGTGTAAGGCGTGATGTTTTGAGAAGCTTGTGTTCCGTTCGTACTAGTACTAGCACACAGACTAGGTATATGCCAGATCCTTAGCCTCATGGAAGATTCGCTACGCTCCTTGAGCCAAGTTGAGTCCATCAACATTGGGGCTCGCTAGTGTCAACGCTCAGGGATAAAAAAAAAACACTTCTGGATGTGCAGTTGTTAAACGACTTACCAACAACATATTCGTCATAAAGGGACCATTGTAATCGTAATGTTCAGTCTCCGTAAGCTTTTTGTCAGGTAGGATTATGTGTGCTGCTACCTGGACCTAGCTTTGTGGAAGCTGGCTGATTGACTCTTAAAGGATATTTGTCTACTTCTCTCTAGTGATACCATGTTTAAAATTAGCTATTTTTGTAAATTACCCTTGATGGCACCTAGCTAAACGCGCTTTGAAGAACTCAAGCTCTCTCAATGATTGCAGCCATTTTAAATTGGAGGCTGCGGGTCTGGTGTTATATCTTGTCTGTGCCTTAGCGTTATTTTGCGGGGTTCACGTGGGGATATTTGATCGCTAGTTGCTATCGTAGATCTTGTCATGTGACCTTGTGACGTCGACTAGCGCTAGTTAAACATCACTAGCCGCTAGTAAAACACTCGCCAGCGAGTACTACTCACTGCTATTAGAGTGTTCACATGACGCTAGTTAATTGATTTTACTAACCCCGTGTGACCGAGGTGTGTAGTTTGTGTATTTATATTTGAAAATGACATGTGTATCTGCCTACTAGATCAGAATGGAATGGGCCAGTTTCATAGTCAGTCTTAGTACTCCTTAAGTGCTGTGCTACACTAAATGCATGACGACACCTACCTAGACCGGACTGGAGTTGTCCAATATAGCATGTGAAAGTGGCCGGTAATAATTTTGTCTAGATAGGTGTTATCTTGTATTTAGTGTAGCGCCGCACTTGAGGCGTATTAAATCTGAGTAGGAAACTGGCCCTTATTTAACAATGACTTACCCATTACTTTCCAACCCGAATGATGTATAAGAACACTTTTAATTGGTTAGTAAAGTATTTAATGTTAAAACAAATTATTGACAGTTCCATTTTGGGACATCCCCGCAATCAAATGTAAGGGAACTCCCTCTCCCCCCCCCCCTCACCACCATGCTCCCATAAAAACAACTAGGTAGACTAATGTAAAGACAATAGAAGGGTAGCCTCACTTGGAGTAATTTGATTATGCCTTTGCTTACGTCACGCAGTGCACAGCAGTTATAGGCTCTGTACATTGGTATGGACCTGGTTATTTCTGTACACCCCTTCTCTCTCGCAAAAAAATGAGCTTATTTTACCTTTTTACGATTTAAAAAAAATGTATAAACCTTCATATTGTGTTAACTCCTTGAATAATTCTGGATTCATGCACCTGTATAATACATTCATAAATTTTAGGTAGGCAATTCCCTTACATTTTAAGTATGAATTGAAGAAATCGAATTTAACGTGAAACGTGTGCCTAACATGCGACAACATCCTAACTATTATTTTAAAATCATGAACAAAACTTAACGAAGTAGAATTGGTCATTTATCTTGAAGGGTCATTAGTGGATAATATTTAGTCATTTTTCTTTGGATAGCATTCAACGTTCGCACCTCTTGTCGCACCGTAACTGACGTGTGGTGAACTAGAAGTCCAGAAGTTCGTGATTCTCCATATTATGATACTTTACAGGATGTATTTTCACCGCGTTTTAGTACCTGTTCGGCTTAGAAGCATACATTACAACCATTCATCATAGCAGTCCCAACTCAGCTCCCGGCTCGCGCGAGGTATGGGAGTAAAAGTGAAAAAAAATACCTACGATATGTCAGAAATGTTATCAGTACATTCGTATTAAAATTATTACTCGAAATTTCCCGCGGTGATGATGGTAGACAAAGCGACAAAGTTTCTTGTTAATAACTACAGTATGTCACTATTATGACAAAATGAAGATTTGTTCACAGTGCTTAGCTGTGAAGCAATTCTAAAATTGTAAAAAAATGCCTTTTCAACACAGTTTTTATAAAAAATATTATTTAATATTTCAACAATGTTCAGTATTAGGAACTTCTATTAACTCTTTATCTCCGTTAATGTTTAGTCAGAAATGATCCACTTTGCAATAATGTTTGTGTAAATGTACGATTTCTAGCCGACTGTATCATAGAGTTGTTCGGTATGTAATTAGGCTCTTAATTAGGATAATGGAATAGGGATGTTGAAGTGAGTTTTTAAATGAAATATACCCTCATTCACTAGGTGGTGGTGAGGGGGAAGGGGGAATAGGGAGGACGATTTGGGGGGAAAAAAGACTTTCATTACACATGAACGAGATTTGAACCCCATTCTCCTTGTCATCAACAATATAATCCAACACGAGAGTGACGCGTTAGACCACGCTGCTACCGATGTAGGATGTGATTATTTTTTTTCAAACCTACGCTTCAAGTTTGGCACTCAGCTGAGTTCAAAAGTGATCTCAAATAGTCTGGATGTGCCTTCGTGTGATTTAGACATTACAAGCTAAGCTTGTTTTGAATTAAATTCTTAAAATCACAAACTAAGGGGATGTTTCAACGTAAATGTGTAATTTTTATTATTTCTGGAAATAATCTATTATTTAAACTAAGAAAAATGTATTATGCCTAATTGTTTGTAATAATATAAAGTAAAAGATTATAAAATGCAAACAATATGGTCCAATTTATATAAAATAATAATAATAACATTTTCTAAGAATATATTTAATGTTTTCCATAATATAATCTTACGTTAAGAACGGTGTTCAAATATTTAAAGGAATTTTATAAACATGATTAGATTACACTAGTGTGATATACTTAAAAAAAAATTGTTTTAAGTACTTCAATGTTTATAATTAAAAGTGATATGAGGCTCCCCGCCGAAGTGCAGTTTTAACAAAACAGGAAACGTATAACCCGAACGGTTATAAGACGCGGTACCACAAAATATTGTTATAATATCATGGACTCTTACAGGGGCAGCCAAATCATCCCGCGTTATTGGTATAGTCACAGAGGTGACACTTAAACATGGGGAAATCTATTGGTACTGTGTTTATTCGTTGACAGCGCTAGTGAGAATACGTGGAGCGTTGATTTTCCAACACTGTGCAACGTTGAAATATAGCAGTTGATAGCAAGCGTATGACAACATTTAAGATTTATCACTTTCAGTACAAGATTTGATAACAAATTGAAAAGTAGTAAGTAAATATATATAGACACGAAAATGCTGTTCATGGCTTATAATCTCAATAGTAATTTAAGAAAGAATAAGATTTGCCTATAGATTTCAAATTAGTAGGTATTATTTTAATAACTTAAGAAAGTATGTCTACAACATGACTATCAACCAAAATTAGACGGTTAGCATCGGTGTACTACTTACAAAACTCTTTAATACAAACACAGAGTATTTCCCAATGTACAAGTTGTTATCATAGGTTTGGTCGTTTAAAAGTGTTGGAAGTACTAAACTAATTTGTACACCAATCTTTGGTAGTTTAAATATGTACCCTTCATTAATTTCTGTAGGGTAGCAAGCTTACCTTGCATTATTATATTATGATATAGTTTATGGATAAGGCCATAGTATATACAGTCAAATTAAGACTGACACATTTTATTTGGATAAACGGGATGTACGTATTTAGTATGGTTTGTGCATCATTATTTTATTAATTAAAATATCGTTTGGCATTATTAAAGTTCCAAAACTTTTAAAAATTTGTCACTAATAAACAAAAACTTTGTATGATTACATAACCACCACCTATCTTATGTGTCACCAATGACATCATGAGTAAAATATTATTTTACTTATTTACTTTATGACATTAGGAACTCAAAGGTTCATAACCGCAATTAAATAGTATGCCCCCTATCTTGAGCTAGTTCTATCCAGTCCACCTCATTACACCCTATTCTTTCAGGTCCATTTTAATAATATCCTCCCATATGCTTCTTGGTCTTTTCAATGGTCGTAGATTATTTACGAAATTATTGCAAAAATTATAACATTTAAAATATGCAATTGATACCAACAGAGTGCACTGAAAAGATTTTATAATTTGTACTTACATTTGATAGTTTCAAATATTATACAACAATTTTATTAATGATCAATAATAATAATAAAATAAATTAAATTCTGCATCAATTTAGTGGTCAAACAAACATTAATTCACAAATATAAAATTTGGATGGATAAGTTTAAACATATAGTAAGTAGAACTAGAGTAGAATTTTTATTATATTTATTTGAGATATTTAATTAAATTATATACAGTCAACTCTCTATGACTTTGACTTCGGATAATTCAAACCAAGTTTTTCTGAGATAAAATTTTATTCAGTAACACACCAACCTTATCCTGACAGGCTAAAGATGTTATAGAAGTAATGTAATGCAGGGGGTTGGCGAAATCTTGCAACACAGTAATACTTCCCCTCCCATTTCGCCCCCTCACATACAGTTCAGTATTTAGATAATTTGCAAGTACTATTTCAAAATGGAGGCCACGTGTACTAACAAAATACATTGAACCAATTAAAGGTAAGGCCCAAACATAATGCAATTACGCTAAAGTGCATTAGGTAATTTTTTTTTACAAACAAAGCCACGTTGTCATTTAGAGTTAACTAGAAAACAGTTTCCCACAAAACTATTAACTGTGATTATAAAATAAAACGAACAAAATGTTAAGAGAATCCAACGACTCTAAAAATACAATTTGGAAAAAATTAAAATTCATATTGAAGACCGAAGATGAATTTTGAAAGAAAGAGTTTCCCCAAAACTGCCTTAGGTAGCGATACATTTACATAACTAAGAAATATCGTAGAGCCAAGCGTCCCTGATTCTGATAAAACACTAATATATGCGAATACAAAACATAATAATTATCTCCGCAGCAGCTAAAAGTAGTTCCAGCGAAGGGTACTTAAAGAACCAATGGCGTGGCAGAACGTGATCACACGTGACGTAGGTGGCCCTCCACGTGGTGCGGAACAAATTCTACTTACATACCATATATTATGCTGCGATCATTATTGAATTATTATTAATTAATAGCCGCTTTTGCCCGGCATTGACCACATAAAATTATTAGGCGTGTGAATTTTTTTTTATAGGAGCTTGAAATTTCTTCTAGGGGAAACATTTCGACAGAACACAGGCCATTACTATATTACTAAACATCACAATAGTAGCAGTGGATTGTTATTGAATACTTTATTTACAGAAAACCCAGTGATATTACTATTTAATTCACCAAGTTTGTAATAAAGGTAACTTTTCAAAGCTTTTAGTTGTAAGCTGTGAGCTGTCAGTCAACACCAAATAAGCCATGGGGCTACTGTACCTGCACTAGTGGTCACGAAGTTTAAAGCTCCTACTACAGACTCCGTATACGTAAGTCGTCTAAAATCTGCGTATACACGTTCCGTATTCTCAATCATGTGACCATGCCAACCAATGAGATAGTCAGATCTAATCCAATAAAACTCATCATTTCGCTGCTATTAGTGCTTTTATTTCGATTTGAGTGTAGATATTTATTTAACTGTGATTGGTAAACCGTATAGACTAGTACTTAGTCCTTGAACAACCTCTACTAAGCATGGACTTACGGTTCAGGACTCTCTAGACATATCAATATGATACTGTGGCATCAATTACTTCTTACAGACATGCTGGGATTACGAAACACTGACTTACGGCTATGGAGTCCATGGATTGGACTTAAGGTGTCTTATTCCCATTCAAGGTAAACATCTGAAAGTTTCTTTAGGTTCAAATTTCAAGTTAATCATGTTTTGTTCATTAAAATAATACGCCTGATGTATACACCTTAAGGTTTATTTAAGTGACGAATTTCGGTTATCTATTTTCTTAGTTAATGAGTTCCCTAACCGGTGGTCAAGCAGTCTAAAGAATCATGCTCACAAATACAAACTAATTTATGCTCGAGGTACACAGCTATATGTTTCCCTAAATAGGTATGCAAAGTTTTCGCTTTTTATGTGTTTTTATTTTGGAGTTTCCCACACCGATGGTTAAGTTGTCTAATGCGTTAAGCTATGCATATATTATTTTAAAGTAAGAACACGCTCAAGGTACACATCTTTAGGATCTTTTGAGTACCTATGCTAAGTTTCAGCTTTCTCGGTTTCATGGTTTTTGTGTTCTAGAGTTAAGTCTATAAATGAATGACCACTACCCAGATCTCCAAGATCTTGGATCACGCTGTAATGAAATGATATTAAAAATAACATAGCAAACACGGGCAAACACACATTGTTTTATTTATGTAACTACTAATATTGAGTTTTAAGAGTTTAAAATGATTTTGGTTTAAAGAATAGATATGAAAATATAAAACCTAATTTATCTATCACAATTTTACCTTATAAGTGTAGTGAAATGTATTTTCCCGGAAATTCTTTTAGAACAATGTTCTGAAAAACATCAGAAATGACTCTGTTCATCATTCTTATTGCTTTGAAAACGTCATGACTGTCATATAGGCTTATTCCGCTCAAGCAAGGTAGATAGCGGCACTAGTAAAAGCGCTCGTAAAATTTGATACTTGATACTTCCCAGAAAGAAGGTGGAGCGTAGCAGAGACACATAGCTGTTGCTCGTTAAACTAGTCATAGATAGCTACTTAACTCATCTTACAATGACCTTACTATCTCCAAAGCAATACGCGCATTGTATTTATTTATTTAATCAGTTGATTATAATCTTGATGTTTAATGGTAATTTTATATATGAAGGCTCGTAAACTAGTGAAATATTCAATCTGTACCGATGTCTTCGCAAAAACCTAAATACTATTATTGTACATAGTAGTTCGAGTTGACCGCTCTAAACTTAGTAAGAAACTATGGCCGAAAAAATTCAGCAAGGCCCTCAACCAATTGTGAAAATTGGCCATTACACATTAGGGCAAACATTAGGTGTTGGGACCTTTGGAAAAGTTAAAAGTATGTATGTTTATTAATTGGCATTTAGATGTCCTACAGTTTCAAAGTAGACGTGCTGAATATCTTGTTGGTTTGAATGTTTTGAATTATTTATGAAAACGTTAAATTTTGTTCAATATTTTTGAAACTTCTGTCATTTGACACTAGTGATGTATTCACACAAGTGGAGGCTTGTTTGTTATATCATAGAACCAACACAACCAGCCCAATACAAATATATTTTACCACCCAGAGAAAGGGAACAAACCAATTTCACAGTTGCTGCTAGTAGCCTACATTTTCTACACAACAGAAATCAAACTTAAGAACCTTTTATCAGTTGTGGCCACAAGAGCGAATAAGATTAAGACATCAAAATTTTATACTTATTGAAACATTCTAACCCTCAATTTTCACAGCTTTTTACTGTTTACATTCCTGTCCCTAGAGTCATGTATTTTCCTATTTTTCTTTCTTATAGGCCCTACCATCATTTGACCCGCTTCACTGGCCGCATGGTCTAAGGGGACAATCAAGGCCGTAGCCAGCCAATAATTTCAGGGGGGGGTTGGTGGACACATTCCCCAATTGCTGGAAGCTAGAAAAGATTATAAATAAAAACAGTTCTAGAACCATTCTGAAGTGGTTTTATTTAACGGTAAAATAACCCCTCAGCTGCCGAAGGCTTGGAAAATTTCTAGATATTAAACACTTTTTGAAGCTCTGTGAAGTATTTTTTTATTGTAAAATAACCCCCAAAATGCCGAAGGATAGGAGAATTTCTAAATATTTGACACCTCTAGAAACTCTCTGAAGTGTTTTTTTTATGGTAACACAACCCCCTAATTTGTATCTCTTATCTTAATTTTGATATTGTTTGAACCATAAATAACTCCATGTATATATTTTGTTCATAAAATTTGGTGGGGGGTTTGAACCCCCCCNCCCCCCCACTGGCTATGGCCTTGGCAACACTCCCACAATATACTATACTGCCAATGATGGGGAGATCGGGGTTAGAACCCTGGTTGGGTTTAGCCTACTGGGGGTGTTTTTTCTAAATGGTTTTCCACTCTACCTCGCTGCAAATATGGTCGGCCTACACTTACTATAAATTTAACCTCCCACATCCTTAGCACATTAAAGTAATTAGTTAATATGTGTATAACTCAAACAGGTATGGAAGTTGTGGGGTTAAAAGAATTTAAAAAATCCACCTTTTTAAGGAGGGAAAATAGAAAACCACTCTTAAAGTGAAAAAGCCTCCTTCAGTATACCTGTGGGGATTTTAAACTTGACCATACAATTGTCACACCAGACCAGATGATTCTGACACATTAGCCTACATGTCCACTATTTCTGTTCACCTTTTAACCCTTACCCTATTTAGGATTTCTTAGAATCGATGTATGTCCCGTAGAGGCTGATACACTTGTGATATTTGTATTTGGGGGGGTCAAAATCATAAAATATCTCACTTTTCTAGGCTTAAGACTAAGATTTACACTTGGAGCTGAAACTTATATATAAGTTAGAGCTCATATAATTTGTACGTTAATTTCACTCTAGTTTGATAACTTGGCTCGGTAATGTGTATGTCTATTTAGCCAAGGGTCCTGGGCTTGAGTATTGGCATGGGCGAAAAATTTATCATTAGTTAAATGGTGGGTGTCCCCTTTAACAGAAATGTATTAACTGCCGAGGTTGTGTCTATTCTAGATTTAAGTTGGTTTTTAAGTTGTGTGCTGATATAGTTAGTCCATTCAGAAAGTTCATGTTAAATATCTCAAATATATATATATATATTATTTTTTTAATGCACATATTGAAGGCTTAAAAATAATAATCAAGCAGTTTTGCACATTCTTTTAAAACTTAAACCCGTCCTATTGTTTTGTTGACATACACACTGGTAGGGTAGTTGATAAATTGCAAATGAACAAGACCATACCGAGGGGGTGAAAGAGGTTTGGGGGGTCTAAACATCTCACCTTCACTCACTCGAAAGTATTAATAATTAATTATACATGTTGGTACAGTATTCTTCCTAAATGCCTAGGCTAGTACCTTAATAGAGACACATGAATTTCATAACATTTACAACCCAAATTGTGTTTAAGAAAATTAACCTTCAAATGACAGAGGGATACATAGTTTTAAGCCATGCCATCTCCTGTAAGCAGACTTCACCATAAGCCCTCATGAGTAGAACCCCACACCCTCAAAAAAAATCTAGTGACGACCCTGCATATTAATTCTTATAGGCCTATATTGTATTTCTTAATGTTAACATGTATTACAAAATAACTTGAAATTAAATATAGACCTATTAACTCAAACATGGTGGCTACAGACAGGGAAAACCTGGAAAAGTCAGGGAATTTTTGGATGACAGGGAAATGTCAGGGAATTTAACTAAAAATAAGGAAAAGTCAGCCAATTAAAAATATTTCTAAAATATCCCAGTAATTTCACAACCAAATATCAAAACAAATGTTAATAATACCTAAATAAAATAACATTTTAATTTTTAAATAACTGATAAAACTGTTTATGTTTAGTAGATACAGACTTTTTTTAATATGTGATCAATAATAAATAAAACAAGTCATCATCCACCATTAAAATGGAAAAAGTAGTGAGGAAAACCTGAAAAATGTGGCCTGGAAAACCTGGAAAATTCAGGGAATTTTGTAAAATTTGTTTTGTAGCCACCCTGTTAAATCTAGGTATTACTTTAATTTACTTTGTTGGTCGGATGGTTTAAGGAGTCAAATCACATTAGTCTGGACTGTCGGTGACTGAGAGATTGGAGTTTGTAGTTCTTCCTATATTCAAATGTGTGTACACTGCCTCTAAATTCAACCTTCCTCATCTTTAACACATTAACATAATTAGTACATTTGTGTATTACACAAATGTGGTAGGAATAAGGAAGGTAAAATTGAGAAGTAATATACATGAATTTGCATGAGAGAAGAGTGGGAAACCATTTAGTAAAAACCACCCTCAGTACACCAGACCAAGATTTGAACCACGAGATCCATGTCCTCGGCAGTCCAAACTATTTTGAGAGAGATGCCTTCAACCAGTCAACCACGGGAGCAGGTACTAGTAGGTATTTGTGGTCCCAAGTAGCTATAGTTGACTTTTTGTTATTCTTTGTCATGTTCTTGATATTCTTCTAACTACCAATTTTTTTCTGACCCTTGTTCCTTGGTTTTTCGGATATAATTTTTAACTGTTCAGTTTAATTTTTATTTCTTTCAATTCTTTGGTTCCCTCTCTTTTCTATGTTATATGTAAGCATTTTTAGTTTCTTGCTTAAGAGTTTCATTTCTTGTCCAGTTCGTTTTGTTCATGCCCTATTTTTTGTTATTCAATTTCTTCTTCATTCTGTATTTTTATCACTTTTTCTAGCACCATACTTTTTTTTCCTGTTTTTGTATTATTTGTTCTTGTTATGTGAATATGTATTTCTTATTCCAACCTGTTTTGTATATCTGTAAAGTCAAATATGTTTTCATTTCAGTCGGGGAACATCAGGTCACAAAACATAAAGTTGCTGTTAAAATACTAAACAGACAAAAAATTAAGAGTCTAGATGTGGTTGGCAAAATACGACGGGAAATACAAAATCTCAAATTGTTTCGTCACCCACACATCATCAAGCTGTAAGTTAATTTTGATGGGAAGCTCCATTAACCAAACAATAACACTCGACTCTAGATAACGCGTACTAAAGGGGTCGGGGGTCTGTCCAAGTTATGAAAAGTCCGTCTTATCGAGGGGAAATAAAGTTGTGCCTAAGGAATGAAAACTGATACCTTTATATCAGATATGTCACAGGCACCAATAACTCAGCTAAGTACTGGAATGGTAAAGGTTGAGATTCAATAGGCCTATAGTACTTGCAAATTATCTAAATACTGAACTGTATATGGGGGGGGGGGGGAGATGGGAGGGGAAGTATTACTGTGTTGCAAGATTTTGTCCTCCCCCTGCATTACACTACTTCTATAACATCTTTAGCCTATCAGGATGAGGTTGGTGTGTTACTAAATAAAATTTTATCTTATAAAAACTTGGTCTGAATTATTCAAAGTCAGAGTCGTAGAGAGGTGACTGTATATAATTTAATTAAATATCTCAAATAAATATAATAAAAATTCTACTCTAGTTCTACTTAAAACTATATGTTTAAACTTATCCATCCAAATTTTAGATTTGTGAATTAATTTTTGGTTGACCACTAAATTGGTGCAGAATTTAATTTATGTTATTATTATTGATCATTATTAAACTTGGTGTATAATATTTGAAAATTTAAGCTAACATATACCATTTTCAGTTAGAAGAAACCCGGTCACTAGTTTTTAAATTCTCTAATACCCTATTCTATTAGATATTACTTATAGTGACAATTCTTTTGACATTTTTAACAGAAGTTTGGAATAAAGAATGAGAATGAACAGTCTCATTGATAGTTTAGTATGTGTTAAAGCTATTGAAATTATTGCAAATTATTGTGGTATTTACACACTAAATTCTAGGATTTGTGTGCATTATACACATTATAATTATATTATAAATTACACACATACATGTGCATGCACACACCACAATAGTAAATAACAATAATTCTGATGTATACAGGGTCATCGAAAAAGGCGACCGGCATTCTATAATTAAATATATTCAGAAATATTTCACCAATTTATATGATTTTTGGTCCAAACATGAGACAGCGCTGCAAGTTTTCTTCTATATAGCGACAACACTGTCTTTGGGCACACTGCACTGTAAGCAAAGCTCAACCGCCATACCACCAATAAGATGTAGAATGTGTTACAGAAAGCACAGTTTTTGTTGTGGTATGTTTAGTTCAAGTCACTTTTTACAATCCATTGTAATTTTCAATGAACTTATGGACAAGAAGCACCTACAAACAAAAATATAATTTGTTGGTTTAACCAATTTAAAGAGACAGTTAATGCAGACATAAATAAATCTTAAGGCCGACCATAAATCAACATTTGAAGAGACTGTGGAACACTTAGGGCAATTTTCTGTGCGAAACCTAGAAAAGTAAATTGATTGTCATAGTTTGGAACTTTTTATTCCAAATACTACCAATTCAGAATCTACTCCTTACATTAACGAATGCATCAATAAATAAAACATGAAATCAAACCCATAGATTGTCCTAAACATGTTGAATTTGCTACAATGAAGTTGACAATTATAGAAGTTAATGAAAGCAGGTAATATTTAGGACAGAGCCACTTCTCACACATTGCACACCGGTATGAAAGTACATGCTGAACTGTCGGCAAATTTATGATATTTTGAATTTTTGCTGTGCGAATACTTTTTGACATATAATACTATTTTTGTGGGTTTATTATAGTAATTTATGATCGTTCAGATTTTGTATGGCCTTTATTTGTTTAATAGGGGAATTTAAAAAAAAAAAAAGATTAACTCTGTGTGGAAGGTTTTGTTCATAAATCTTTTTTTTTTCAAATTTATTAGAAAAAAAAGAGTTGTACACATTTTGTTACAAAATCTAGAAAAAATTGCCATAAATAAATTTCTAATTAAATGAAAAAAAATTACATCTAGGCCTAACAATAATTTACCTTGGTGAGGAAGCCATTTTCATAAGTACCAGCTGTAGGAGAGCATTGATAAAGTGTTTAGAAAAATAATATTATCTAGCTATTCTATGGGAAGTGCTGCCACCTAGAATTTTTTATGAACTAATACAGTCTTAGGAAACATTTACAGAACACTATACCCAAGCGTATCTCGAGCCATTGTGTATATAAACATTTAAAAGATGACTCAAGTGCAGCTCGGGCATGGTAACAATAATACTTACGCTAGCCCAAGCGTAGCTTGGGTGTGGGTGTTCAATGTGTTAAATGGCTCTGTTAATCCTTATAATTGTAAAATTTGGGGATCACAGCAACCAAACTAAATTTACAAGTAGTATCCGTTACAGTCCCAAAGTGAATGTTTGGTCTGGATTAATGTACAATCGCATTGTAAGTCCTTTCATGTTTGTGCAAAGAACAATTACAGGCAACATTTATTTATACCTTATACATTTTGGTTTTCCTCTAGTTGAAGACACAAAGAGAAAAAAAAATCAATCTCTCTATTTTTCCAGCAAGATGGGGCACCAGCTCATTTTAGTCTTAACGTACACCACGCTCCAATAAGTTTTCCAAACCAATGGATTGGTAGAGGTAGTCCTGTCTCTTGACCTCCAAGAAGTCCTGATCTTATGTCATTACACTTTTTCATGTGGGGCTATGTAAAAAACTGTGGCTTACATAGAAAATGTTTGCTATTTGAACCCCCTTAAAGATCTGTTGCATTAGTGACTATCATGGCTGAAATGATGCAGTCATCTGGACGGAAATTGACTTTCACTTACATGTATGCAGATATACAAAGGGTACTTACATTGACCATATTAAGGTGGAATCTACAAAACTTGAAGTGGTATCCTTACATTTTAATAAATAAAACTCTTACTTTGTTTATTCAATTAGTTTCAAAGATATCTTATTATTAAATACCAGACACTTTTTTCAATGACTGTATATGTATGTTAATACACACACACACACACAGCAATTTGAAAGGTTAGGTCAAAACTTAAGGAGTTTAGAGAGCAGTGATTCCCCTCCAGGGTTCCTCGAGAATTTGCAAAAGCTTGAGAAAAAATATTACAACTTGCCATCTTTTTTTGTAGATTAATAAACAAATTAAAATATTAAGGTTCCAACGTGACATATAAATAAAACAAAGAAGCATTTTAAAAGTTTAGCTTGGGTAGATATTTGCTTGATAGTTATTTAAGAAATGAGAGAGATTTAGGGTGCATTTTCTTAAAGACGGCTGACGTGTATGGCCCAAACTGCTATGTTCGTTTTCTTACTCGCATCAATTGTCTATGATCATTTCTCTTTGATAGTAATATTTATTCATCTCAATAAGTGAAAACTATGATTTGTGATTTTATTTGTTGCTTAATGACAATTAATATTTTGTTAATGTGATAGTGTTAAATTAACTATTTTAAAGCTTTCTAACTGCTACTACTTGCCGTGGGCAAGATATATGCGAACTGACTTCTTATTTAGAGTCACTGGGCTTATCATAGGATCATTGTATTGGAATATGCACAGATGGCGCCCCCTCAATGATTGGCTCAATAAAGGTATTTGTTACCCTTGTCAAAGAAAATAATCCAGACATTATAACGACCCAGTGCTTTCTTCATAGAGAAGTTCTTTCTGGTTTCTAAAATGATTAGAGAAGATTTGAAACATGTTCGCAATACAGCAGTTAACATAGTTAACTTTATTAAGCAGTGGCCTCTGCAATCCCATATGTTTAAAAAATTTGTGAAAACATGACTTCTTATACATACTGAAGCTAAATGGCTTTATAGGTGAAAAGTGTTGACACACATATTCGAACTACGAGAGCAGCTCCAGATTTTCTTCTGAGGAAATAATAAAAGTTATTTTTCCAATTATCTTGAGAACAAATCGTGGCTACTGAAACTAGCATACCTGGCAGATATTTATGAACACCTAAATAAGTTGAACACCAATATACAAGGTCCCAATGAAAATATTTGGATGTGTACAGACAAACTTGTAGCAAAAATAAAATTGGTGTTTGGGAAAAACATTTTTCTAAGTGTAATTTTGAAATGTTACCCCTCTTTTCTCATCTTCAGAGCATTACAACTGACAACCACCGTGAAACCATTATGCCCCTGATTTCCGACCACATGGAATCTCTGGCTGAAAATCTTGTCAAGTACTTCCCTTCTTTGTCATTGGAAGAGTATGATTTCACAGATTTTCCAAGCAGTTCAGAAAATTAACTCCTCCTACAGGAAGAATAACAATTGACTTAGCTGAAGTATGATCGAACACTAAAAATAAAATTTAATGAACTGTCATTAGATAGTTATGTTTTGGATATCAAAGTAAACAGAGTTTCTTGCCATCTACCAGAAAGCTATAAACATATTTCTACAATTCTCAACATCGTATTTGTGTGAGCAAACATTTTCGTGTTTAATGAATGTAAAAACCAAACAGGGGTATATACTGTGGTCTGTGGAAGAAGAACTTTGTTTGTGCCTATTAAAGATGCAACCACGAATTAAGTTGTGTTCAAAAAAGCAAGCCCAAGTTTCACATTAGATTAAGTGACAGTAGGAATCATTGTTATTATATCGAAACTTGTATCATTTTCAATTGTGAATTGATATTAAAACAAACAAAAATTAACTTATTTTTTCATTAACAAGCTTATAAAAAACATTATAATAACACAAAACTATTGCAAAATATATACACCAAGTTTGTTTATAACCAGTAAGCCAGATGATGTAAATTGAAAATGTTTGTGATTTTTTTTATTAACAGTAATATTAGTAAGCTAAATATTGATAGGCAGCAAATACTTGTATAATATTTTGTTGAAAAGTATGAATTAATTATTATTTATTACCAACCCATTTTATCATGTCTTTATTTAATTTAACACTGTCGAATCTCTTATATGTCAGCCAGGTAGGGGTTCCTTGAGATTTTTCAAAATATTTCAAGGGTTCCTCCAAACAAAAAAGGTTGGAAATCACTGGTATAGAGGGACTCGGGTTGAACAATTTTCAGATAGGAATCCCATGTCCTCCAAAGTAAGGTGAGGCCATTTCTTTCAGAAAATTTTTACAAATATGTCAAACTTGGTGGTAGGAGGTTAGGCCTGATCACATTAACACCAATGATATTGGCCCATACATTCATGGCAAACCTCTCTTGTGATTGCAAGTAACAGTAGCCTAAACATGGTTGTAATGGCAATTGAAAAATGCATCTCAGGTGAATGATGCTTCATCCGTAAACAGTAGTCTGATCAAAAAATGGGGCTCATTCAGACGATGCTGCAAAATCCACTGAAGCCGTCTGCAGATAGAGATTAAAGCTAGTCCCCGGTGTGTGATTCAAGATTAAGCTATTAGGAGAATGGTAAAGTAAGCTTATTTCATTGGAATCGTATCAGACTTACCCACCTTAAACGGCTTTGTCTGACTCAGGATGCTAACATTATTATTATTATTATTATTATTATTATTATTACTAGCAGTGCGTCTTACTACCCGTTCGGGCTATACGCACTTACGCTAATGTGTAATGGTAGGGTGATTGTGAGATGAAATGGAGGACCTATAGTTTAACGTGGAATCCGAACCACGGTGGAGGCCTGGCATTCCTCACATTCACAAGATATCTTGTCAGANTATACGCACTTACGCTAATGTGTAATGGTAGGGTGATTGTGAGATGAAATGGAGGACCTATAGTTTAACGTGGAATCCGAACCACGGTGGAGGCCTGGCATTCCTCACATTCACAAGATATCTTGTCAGAGGTGAAGGAAGGGTTTGGTAATCAGATAAATCTTTGCCGGGAAGGATGCTAACAGAAGATATGGATTCTTATTCAAATGTTGTTCTATCTGAATCCCTCTGTATGCTCATTAAGTTTTGACCTAACCTTTTGAATCACCCTATATATATATAAAAACAGAAGATATGGATTCTTATTCAAATGTTGTTCTATCTGAATCCCTATATATGCTCATTAAGTTTTGACCTAATCTTTTGAATCACCCAATATAATTATATGAGATGTTTATATATATATTTTTTTTTCAGTTACCAAGTCATTAGCACACCCACTGACATTTTCATGATTATGGAATATGTTTCTGGTGGAGAACTCTTTGATTACATCGTAAAGCATGGAAAGGTACTTATAGTTATATTAATTCATAATATTTGTGTACCTAAACATTTATAATTTGAGCATACAATTGTAGCCTTTATTTATGTTTGTTCATTTATTATCTTTACGAGGCACTCCTCACTGTCAAATTTTAATACTGTATACAACTTTAATAGAATTTTGATTCACTTCTCTTACAAGACACCATAGCCATTAAAACATATTCTGGCTTCAAGATGATATGGAAATAGTTACTTGTGTTATATCAAGTTTGTATCAACTTTTAATCACAAAACTTATATCTACTCTCTTATCTATGTCAAATAGCCATAGTGTGATTCGTCAAGGTAAGACTGCTAGGTACCTCATAGGGTAAATGAAGTGTAAATTCCTTATTATTTAATAGACCAACTACTTTAAATTCAGACTTTATTATTAGTTTATGTGATAATTGTGTTCAAACCCTCTATATTATTTCTCTGTGTTAGTTTTTTGCTGATTTATTGTCAATCTTTTTTTAAATATAAAAACTATACATTATCACCATTATGAAGAATGGTTACAGTATTTATATGTTATTTTATTCATTAATGTTGTATAAAATAATCTTAAATACTGTTTATTTTCTATAAGATATTTTTTATTTACTTACTTAAGATAATTTGTTTGTTATTTTGTTACAGCTAAAAGAGTATGAAGCTCGACGATTCTTCCAGCAAATTATCTCAGGTGTAGATTATTGCCATAGGCACATGATTGTTCACAGAGATTTGAAACCTGAAAATTTGCTTCTCGATCACAATCTGCATGTCAAAATAGCTGATTTTGGTATGGTAAACCAACTTATTTTCACATATTAAATACCTTTATTTTCACCCTGTACACTAGCCAATACTTGCATTAAAGTTTTTTTTTTCTTCTTTAAAACCAGGCTTCATGATTTTATTTACATTATGTACACTTCATTTAGAGTGAAACACTCAGTCTTGCCTTGATGGACTATACTATGGCTCTATCATATAAGCTGCACTATTGTGGGAACAAACAAGGGTAGCTTTCTACCTTTCTGGGTAAACAAAGAATATGAGTCATTCTCATATTGAGGGACAATTTATGTCTTCTGCCTATATACATATTTTGTATTTTTTTAGTAGTAGAAAGTGTATAAAACTTGATATAAACATTTAAATATGGTAATATAAAGAATAAATTGGACCACATAATTATTCAAAGTCCCTTTCATCACCTCGCTAACCATCCCTCTTCTGAATTTTGAAGTTCTATACAAAAATAAAGAAAAAGAGTGAAAAATATATAACCACGGTAAAATATTCCTGTACTACTGTTATTTTCGTCTGAAGAATTCATTTCAAATAAATGATTCAAGATTTTTGACATTTTAATCAATGTTTGTTTGTCCCCAAGTAAGACACTGGACAAACACAATATTTTGAATTTGGCGCTAAAACCTTCCAGAATGCTCTGTTGTTCCCCATTAACCGTAGTGTGTTGTTGTCCTGTACTTACTAGTTCTTGTTATTTCATTAGTTTATGTTTAATATTATTTGGTCAATGTACAAAAATTCAGGTTAATAGTATAGAGTATGTTAATTAATTGCAAATCACTTTGCTAACATTAAAATCCTTTGGAGTTTTTGAAATAACTAAGTCAATACCAGTTCATTTGAATGTAAATGGAGGCAGGAGCTAATCTCAATGTTTGTTCGTCACTTTATACTTATATTATGGTTATGAATCTCAAAGACCGCCAAAAACATTACTTCGTCAACGCTCACTTTGCTAATGTTGATTGGTAACAAAAATGGTGTTATCACTTCACTAACGTTGCCTGGTAATAAAAATGGTGTCATCACCTCGCTAACGCTGCTTAGTGACAAAAATTGTGTCATCACCTCGCTAACGTCATTTAGGTGACAAAACTAATGATAGTTACGTAGCACATTTTAGTAAAGTGAAATTTTCAATGTAAATGTGGTTTTCTCTAACATCACTTCGCTAATGCCCGCGTCCCTTCACTAATGACAATAAAATCACTTATTTCTCATTAACAGTTTAGTAAAAAAATAAATATTATTACATATTATTAACATTTGAGCTACTTATTAAAAACAAAAATAAAAAAATGAGATATGTAAAACTTAACTTTCTTTGGATTTTGGAAAATTTAACATCACTAACACATGAATTTTGTATATTTCTTCACTTATAAAATCTAAATTCCAATATATTTTTAAAAATGTATAATTTTGTTATATTACTGTTAAAAAAATACATATTTTATTTGGGTTTTAGAGATTCTAACATATTTATGTGCATCTGAAATGGTGTTAGTGAAGTGATGTATTATGGGTAGCCACTTTTATAAAACTAAAAATAAACATGAGAAACTTGTAAAATCAAGCTCTGCTGGTATTATTACTTACTTCTTTAATAAATTTTGTGTAATCAGGCACTAAATTATACTTTTCCTGGATTTTTTATTTTTGGATTTCCTTTTTGTCCCTCAATTTGAGATTTACCCATATCATTGCTTTTTATAGTTAGACTCCTAGTATAAAGTAACTCATACTTTGTTTATAAGAAATCAGTTTGTTTGCAGTAAATCTTTTTTTTAGACTGTACATGATAATAATATATTTAAAAAATGTAATGCCTTTCAAAATTTACTTAGAATTGGATTTAAAGTAAAATATTTCTCCTATATATTTTTTGTATTGTATCACTGAAACTTTAAATTAAATATAACTGCTCGCTTTTATTTTATCAAAGATTTGTGTATTGGTCAATATTTTGTAACTGTGCTTTACCACAAATCCAACTTACCACTAGACAAAGGGGTAAGGACCTACATTTCATTGACTCACCCTCTTTTTATGAGAAATTGTGAAACATGCACTAACACTTAACTAAAAGTGGAAACTAAAAAACCAGCATGGAAATCAGTTAGTGGCATAGCCAGGATTATTGAAAAGCGGCTATGGGGGGGATGTTTACCTACCTGGGGTCTGGGGGCCCACCTTCAGATATTTTTTTAACTTTTTTTTAATTCAGGTTAAAATTGAGCTTAGAAACAATGTCTTACCAAAATACTGGCAGTTGTAGGTTGACAACCTACTTATTTTCATTGAAATGATACATGACTAAATGATTAACATGGCCAGTCTGACACATTTATTTGGAACACTGAATGGCATTGTGGGAAATAAGGTAATAAGTCATAACTTAAAGGGTATTTTTTATATTGTTTACACAAATCTCAAATGCTATATAACAAAGTGAACAAATATGTAATATTAAATTACACATTATAATGAAAATGATAGTAAAAATTGTCCATGGTCCTCAGTCCCTCAAATCACAACCTAAAGTCCAACCTTCGTGGTCTTGTGAAAAATGTCTTCAGCACATCAGTCAGTGTGTTCACAATATCAAGGTGAATGTCTAACAGCACTAAGCCACTCAACAATCTATTCACCCGCCTCGGTGGCGTAGTTGGCTAACACGCTAGTTGTGTTGAGCTCGGCTGCTGAGGACGGGGAGATCGAGGTTCGAATCTCGGTCGGGTGAACTGAGGGTGGTTTTTCCTAAATGGTTTTCCATTCCGCCTCCACGCAAATGCGGGTTCACTTCCTCTAATTTAACCTCCCCAATTCCTAATCCATTAGCGTGATTAGTACTTAAAGCGTATAACCCGAACGGGTAGTGAGACGCGGTGCTAATATTATATTATTAACAATCTATTCAACCAGCTTTCACATGTCGAGTTCCTTATGTATGTTTTGATCCTCCTCAGCTTAGAAAAAAAACCCACTCACTTGAATCATTTGTCACTGGCACACTTTTAAATACTCTAAGTAGGGTGTAAATGGCCAGCAGCTTGTCCTTGTCACATGAGAACAGAGCTTTAAGAGTGCCCTTGGCAGTCTTCTTATGTGATGCAAGGAACCTGTACCAGACAGTCAACTCGCTTTAAGCACTGCCTTCACTGCACCCAACATCCTTGGCGTACCTGTTTACTGTTTTATATTGGGCTTATCCATTGTCACAAGAAACATAAAAATAAATAAACGTTAAAACACAGAAACAAACATGTAAACAAAAACATAAATATACCCTCTTATCTACTTGCACAGGTCACACACCCTACTGAAAAGGTAATCCTTCACTCACTCACTTCAGATACTTTTGAAATGAATGACTGACGGCCAAGGTAACCCCAAGCACACTACCACTACTTAACCACCCTCCCCCTGGTGCTAACACAATAGACTCGCCCAGTTACTCAAAGTTCAGTCAGTTTTAACTCTGCACTGATAATCCTAAAAATAAGGAAATATGAGAATACAGAATACATTGTGAAACAGGGGGGTCATCACATTGGTTGTAAATCGATAAATCACCTTACTCTTGTGCATAGTTATTTTATTTATTTGCTTACCTATGAAGGGAGTAGTAACCCCTTGTTGCCGCTCCTGGATACACCCCTGAATTCAGTGAAGAATGACAGGGCACATAATTATGAACAGATAAAAATACACAGATTTAAAAAATCATAAACAAACAGAAGAAGTGTAATGGAAAGGAAATGAATAATATATTACAAATAACCCTTAAAGTAAAACTTAAAACTACTGATTGTATACGAATATACAAAACAAAGTTTACCCTTGAAATTATTCAATTTCTTCACATAGCTTTAATTCGTTAATATATGAAGATAACTAGGTGTATAACCAGATGAAAACTAAGATTTTAAAAATATTCTACTGTATCTATTATAAATTATATCAGACTTAATTGATTAGGAAGAGTTTAAAGAGCATTAGTATACTCTTATTTAAATCACATCTTCAAACTGAGATGAATCAGTACGATTTTAATTTTTTTAATATAATTTAATTTTGATATTATAAATGCACTTTTTAAAATTATTAAATTTTCTATCTTTTGAGTCAATCTATTCAACCTCACAATATATTTTATAAAAATACACCCAATACCAGTAAGACTTCTCCCTTTTGTTTTCTTATTAACAGCCTTTACATACTTAATACTTAAAAAGTGCTTTAGGAAATGTATATCACATAAAAAATAAATCCTAATTTAGTGTTTTGCAAATTGTCTTCCTTGGCCACAGACAAGGAATAAGCCTACACCAGATCCTCTGCCTTACGAAAGTTTCGCTGTGCTCCTTAAGCCAGGTTGAGTCTATCAATACTGACTGGGGTTCACTAGTGGCAATGCTCAGTGAAAATCACTTCAAAATACGCAGTTGCTAAAGACTCATGTTTACATGTGCGTTATAAAGGGGCTATTGTAATCATAATGTGCAATCTGCTTAAGCTCTTTGAGGTAGTCTTATGTGAAGAGGGGGTTTGGTCGCTACCTGAACCTACCTTTGTGAAAGCTGGTCGATTAACTTGAAAAGGCTATTTATGTCATCTCAACTCTATAGTGAAAATTTATTTAAACATACCTTTTTAAAAAATGCCCTCTTGATGACACCTAGTGAAACCCGTGTTGAAGGACTCAAGCTATCCCACAGAGCGCAACAATTTTAACCTGGGGGTGGGTCTAGTGTATACTTTGCCTATGACCTTGGCACACTGGTATACTGCACTAGTAAATTAGGTGTGCCATGCAGCTGAAGCTAAGAGCGTCAGCTGTGAGTCCTCCACACTTATTAATAATGTGTACTTACCAATATTTTAGATACATTTTATACTGCTGTGACGAATACCTAAAACAATACAGTGTGCTGCAAAAAAAAAAGTATAGTTAAGTGTACCGTGAACTTAAAAAGTTTGGGAAACATTGCTCTAACTAATAACAAATTTTACATTAGGATTATCTAACATGATGATGGATGGTGAATTTCTTCGCACAAGCTGTGGATCTCCCAATTATGCTGCCCCCGAGGTTATCTCTGGAAAACTATACGCTGGTCCTGAAGTGGATATATGGTCTTGTGGTGTCATCTTATATGCTCTTTTATGTGGCACACTACCATTTGATGATGAGCATGTCCCCACTCTTTTCCGTAAAATTAAATGTAAGTTATTTTATTTATATTTTGCATACTCATATTAATAAAAGATGTTCCTATTAAGTATTTTTTGGTTAAAATAGCTATTTTTAATTATTTCTGAAGCAAGTTTTTAATTTTTTTTACTGCTTTTTATAATCACTGCAAAGTTTATATATCATATGGTTTCCATATTACATGTTTATAATACTACTCTCTCTCATTAATAATAGTGTTAGGTATATTTATACCGTTTGGGTAATCTTATACCAACACCTAATTTTTGTCTACTAAACATATCTAAGTTTCAGCCAAAGAAAAAATAAAACCATTTTTCCATGAAGGTTTTAAAAATAGAAACACCGCCATGATTTGTATAAATATAATTCCAAAAATGACTATTATCATCAACTGTGTCCAGGTCAGTTTAGGAAAATGCCTCTATCTTCTTATACATTTCCAGCATTCTTCCTCCTTAAATTTCTTCCATTCTTCTCCTCTCACTTGAACACTTTATGTTATTTACTCCTCCCATCTATTTTTTTCCTCTCTTGCGGTCATTTTCCTACATACTTCATTTCCAACATTTATTTGGCATCCTCCCGTTTTCCATCATTACATGCCCATACCATTTCAGTCATTCTTCCTCTCATGCACTCCCTGTATCCCCACTCTTTTCCATATAACTTAATGTAATTCTATCAATACACACAAATTGATTTGGCATAAAATGACCACCCTGTTTTTCTCTTAGCAGCTTTTAAACTTGTGTTAATATATTTCAGCTGGTATTTTCCCAATTCCTGAGTATCTGAACAAGACTGTGGTGAGCTTGCTGTGCCACATGCTACAGATTGACCCCATGAAAAGAGCTGCAATTGATGATATAAAGTAATATGCATTCTAATTTAAGCCTGTCACATTAAAATATAGATATAAATAAAATGATGGTAAAACAATGTTCACAATTTTGTAGTTCAGGCAATGAGTATTATTATTATTATTATTATCACCGCGTCTTACTACCCGTTCGGGTTATACGCACTTACGCTAATGTGTAATGGTAGGGTGATTGTGAGATGAAATGGAGGACCTACAGTTTAACGTGGAATCCGAACCACGGTGGAGGCCTGGCATTCCCCACATTCACAAGATGTCTTGTCAGAGGTGAAGGAAGGGTTTGGTAATCAGATAAATCTTTGCCGGGACCTGGAATTGAACCCCGGCCGCCAGCATAGAAGTCTGACACCTTACCCCTAGACCGCCAGGTCACCCAGCAATGAGTAAAAAATATGTTTTTTAACCTTTTCTGTTTATTTGGGATATGGAACATATTTAAATGGGGTGGTTAGGTTGTTTTGCTTTATTGTTGTCTATGTTTGTAATTAATATGGTCACCACTTTTATTTTTTATCAGCATTTTATTGGCAGTTTAGGTTAACTACAATCACCTCGCTTATTTCATTTTAAGACGTTATTTTTTTTTAATAGTCTTCGATTATTTGGGAGGAAGCAGTGTGTGAGAAAAAGTAGGGAAGGGGCTTCCCCTAATCTCACATTCTTCTTCCTCCCAAAAAATTAATCTACATGGCTTATAAATGGTAACACTATTCATACCCACTTCACTGGCTGAATGGTCTTAAGGTGTCACTCTAGACTGGAGGTAGAAATCTAAATTTGTCAGAAATGTAGAAGGAACACTCCAAATAACAAAATAAGTGTTAATTTTTTATCATATATAAGTGGGGAATGGTGAAGTTGGTAGGCGGATCTCCAATTGGTTAAAACTAAAAGAATAAACTACTTATCAGCTTGATAGAAAATATTTTCCAGAAAGTTATAAGGACCACCCTAAATCATAATGTAGGTCTGAACATTTTTAAATTTAAAGATGAAGGACCCTTAAATGGAAGGTGGTTTCCCTACATACCGCACAAAATAAAACAACATTGAACATTTTATGGATGCATGTTGGATTACGAATTATTAATACATATTTTGGAAAATTCAAATATAAACAAACATTTAATTATACAATTAATTACGTAAGTGGTATAACACGCTGATCTTGTGTTGAACTAGAATTCCGAAGACAGAGGGATCAGGGTTCAATCCTGGTCGGATGCATCGAGGGTGGTTTTTCCTAAATTGTTTTCCACTCTTCCTCCATGCAACTGCGGGCGCATTTCTTTAAATTAAGTCTCCCTAACCAATTAATGTAGTTAGTACATAGGTGTATAACCTGAACAGGTAGTAAGACACAGTGCTAAAAAAATATTACATAGGCCTTCACTACTGCCTCACTATAACACATAGACATATGTTCTCACTTTCATAAAGTCTATGCCAACACTTTTAATTTTAATTTTTACAAAGCTTGTTATCAGATAATTAGCATACTAGTGTAACATTTAACAACACTAATTATAATATAGTTGAATTGAAGGGCCGAAGGAGAAACAGACATTTACTGATAGTATCAATGCTGAGTGTCATCAGCCACTGTTTTTCACTCAGAGAAACTATCATATCAGAATGTACTTAAAACCTCAACACAATGATTGCACTATTCTTTGACTCAAATTTTCATTAAACCTTTTTTAATGCGCTTGGAAATATTCTGCACCCCTGTATTATTAAATGTCAGATTAGAAAATGTTTTCTGTAAGATAGCCGCTTGGCAAAGGCTGGGGAGGGGGTTTCAACCATTGTTCTTTTCCTTGCCAAGAAATTGTTTGACCCTCTTGAGTTAGATATCCTCCTCTAAGAGAGTTGTTCTAATATTTAAATAATCAACTCATACTTATTTATTAACATAACATTTTATTTACTCTGATTAATCACATGATGTTCCTATTTTTAAATGTAGTTTATCAATTTTTCAAATGACATAGTGTACTTGGAACAATTAATACATTTTCAAAGAACAAGGAACATCCTGGAATACTACTCAAACTTCTTTTCTCTTCCTCAGTCAAAATAGGGAGAGAGATTACATTAGTAGATATGGTTTAAATTTCATATTATGCGCTTGGGTTTTCATGAATAAAAAGTAGTAAAAAACAGAATATAACAGTTTATAAGTTTTTCACTTAGATGATTGGTAACTTTTTTATGTTTTTTATTTAGAGTATATAAACCCTTTATATTTGCTTGACACTTAAATATATTTGTATGTTCAGGAAACATGAATGGTTTCAATGGGACTTGCCAGCATATTTGTTTCCTTCGCCTGTGGAACAAGATTCATCTGTCATAGACACTGATGCCGTTAATGAAGTTTGTGAGGTTTGTGTGAATTCATTAATGTTATTTCTTTTAAGTATAACTAGCGGGCTTACTATAAATTAATGGATTTATAATTTTACACAGCTTTAACTAACCTGCCTTTAGACCTAAGTTAATTTTTAAGCCACGGCTGATAATATTTTGATTGGATAAAGTCCATAATTTTTGTAAATTATAAGTATAATAAAATTTACTGGAGGGAGATAATCTGATTAAAGTGCATTGTAGTGCTGATATCCATCCACAGATTATTAGAGGTACACATTTGTTGATTTTAGAAATTTGGTGTAAAAGAGCATGAAGTTCATGGTGCATTGTTGAGTGGAGATCCACATGACCAGCTTGCCATTGCATATCATCTAATTATTGACAACAAAAGGATTGCTGACGAAGCAGCAAAAGCTGAGTTAAAGGACTTCTATGTTGCAAGTAGCCCTCCCCCTGTGTCATTTAGCCCAAACGAGCTGAATCCCAGCCCAATACGACCACACCCAGAAAGGATTGCACGTAAGACAACATTAATACAATTAACTCACATCTACCCTAGATCCTAAAAAGTAAACTTAACACCTGGTCGCATGGGAGAATTAGCTTAAGCTTCCCTCTTTTGTAGAAACATTACGAACAAGCATTTACCTCAGAAGTTATTTAACTAAATGTCAAGCTCATTTACTTTGGTTTGCTGCCTATAAAGAAGTTGGGTTCGAACACCACCAACATGAACTCTTTCTCTACACAAATTTGGCTAGATTTCCTTTAAGTTATATTGTCCTCGTCTCTACCCGACCATCGTCATCAGCAACTGTTTCCAGCCTCGTGTACGGCCAGTTTAATAAAATGCCTCCATCTTTCTCTAGCCTTCCACCATTATTCCCCCTTTAATTGCTTCCATTTTTATCCTCACATTTTAACTTTTGTTATCTGCTCCTCCCATCCTCTCATCACTTTCTTGTTCTCCCTTGTGGTCTTTTTCTTTTTCCAACAAACATATCCATAATTCTTTCTTTCTTTAGTATTCTCTTCTTTTCCATCCTAGTTACATGACCATACTGTTGCAGCCTTGCTTCCTTTACTATCTCATGCACTCTCTATACTCCCACACTTGCCTTGATCTCATTCCTAATTCTGTTTCTCCTCGTGACAGATAACATGCTCCTCACAAACTTAATTCCCATGGCCTTAACTTTCCTTGTCTCTCTTACATCCACCTACAATGTTTCTGTTGCACATGTGACTGAATACAAAGTATGCCCTATACAGCACTTCCTTACACTTCAAGGGCATTTCTCTTCTTCATAGCAGGTCTTTTACATACCTGTATAACAACTACCCCCTGCTACCCTCTTCTCATTAGATCTTCTTTACTCCCACCCTTTGCCTCACGTTTATAAGATACTTTACACTCAGTACCTTTGTCAGCTCTACTTCAGCTAGCTTTATTAATAGGCCTTATCCTCTTATAATTATCATCACCACCCACTTTGTCATGCTAAATTTAATTGCACACACTTTCACTTTTTCATTTCATTCCTGTAGCTAGCTGTTCCTGTACTCCTCTTCCTTCTCCTTCATACCATAAAGTTACTAACAAACATCATAGCTTTAATTTTTTCCTCCTTCAGTTTCCTTGCCACTTTATTAATGGCTATTTTCATTATAAATACAAGGTGACCTGGCGGTCTAGGGGTAAGGTGTCAGACTTCTATGCTGGCGGCCGGGATTCAATCCCCGGTCCCGGCATAAATTTATCTGATTACCAAACCCTTCCTTCACCTCTGACAAGACATCTTGTGAATGTGGGGAATGCCAGGCCTCCACCGTGGTTCGGATTCCACGTTAAACTGTAGGTCCTCCATTTCATCTCACAATCACCCTACCATTATACATTAGCGTAAGTGTGTATAACCCGAACGGGTAGTAAGACGTTGTGCTAGTAATAATAATAATAATAATAATAACAACAACATCATTACAAAGATAAATTTACCTACTTTCCATCAGATGTTGTATAGCAAAGATCAAGTCTATTATAGACCTTTATTCCTTAAATCTGTGCATTTCCTTTCTTTACTTTTCTTCAATTTTCTTTCTTATTCTATTCCAGTAGCTTCTAATATATTTGGGTACAGGTGCACATGATGTTATTTCCCCTATATCTTCTATACCTCTTCCTGTCTCCTTTCCTGAAATCGGCACTATAATTCCCTTTTACCAGTACCCTATTCTCCTTCATTGCCACTCTCAGAACATTTTATAACCATTGTATTCCAGCTTTTCCTGAAGCTCTTATCGTTTCCACAGTTAGTTCGTCCACATCTAGTGCTTTTCCCGGTTTCATCCTCTTTAATGCATTCTCCAACTCTTTATGTTTGAGCCACTTCCTCCTCTTCTGCTAAATCTTCATGCTTTCCTCCTTCAATCTCATCCTCCTCCATAGTTCAATTTCTTCTTCTCCTCTTCTCATCATTCTTCCTTCTATATCCATCACTCAAACTTTTTGTCTTTTCTCTCTTCTCTGGTTTCTGACCTGGCGATATAACACCTTTTACTTCCTTCCACATCTTTCTTACTTCACATCCATTTTCACTTCCATTCCTCCTACATTCGTTTCCAATTTGTACTTCCTTCCAAATCACTTTTCAAAATCTCTGTCCATTTTTGCATCCAAGCCTTCCTACCATGTGCTTTTCTCCTCTTTTCCTCCCAATATTCTTCTTTTTCCTCATTCCTATTCTTAAAACTCCTTCTGGATACTCCTCCTTCATTGTTTCCTTTGGGTGACCTGGCGGTCTAGGGGTAAGGTGTCAGACTTCTATGCTGGCGGCCGGGGTTCGATCCTCGGTCCCGGAAAAGATTTATCTGAATACCAAACCCTTCTTTCACCTCTGACAAGATGTCTTGTGAATGTGGGGAATGCCAGGCCTCCGCCGTGGTTCGGATTCCACGTTAAACTGTAGGTCCTCCATTTCATCTCACAATCACCCTACCATTACACATTAGCGTAAGTGCGTATAACCCGAATGGGTAGTAAGACGCGATGCTAATAATAATAATAGTTTCCTTTGCTCTCTCATTTAAACTGGGTGTCTCCTTCCACTTCGGCTTCCTCTTATTACTTGTCCTCCCACATACCTCTTGTGCAGCTCTTATCAAACTTTTCTTAAACCTTTTCCATTCAACCTCTACACTTTGCATTTGATCCTTGGTTATTAAGCTTCTTGCCTTTCTTAAATACGGCTATTTTTCCTCTTCATTTTTAAGCCTATAGACTCTTACCCTTATTTCTTGTTTTCCTACTTTTCTCCTACATTCCCATTCTATGTCTGCCACTAGCGATCTGTGTGTGGTTACTATCTAGGACCACACTTCTTATCTATCACCTTAACGTTTACAGTCTGCCTCTTTAGTTTTTGTCCATAAGGAAATAATCTATTATAGATCTTCGCTCCCCATCCCACTATGTCTAATATTTATAGATATTTGCTCTCCATCTCACTGTATCTAATAATTATAGATCTTTGCTTCCCATCCCACTGTGCCTAATAATTATAGGTCTTTTCTTCCCATCCATCTGTGCCTAATAATTATAGATCTTTGCTCCCCATCCTAGCTGTGTATAATTATTTTATTACTTTCCTTACCCCACTCATTCAACTAAATATGCATACTAGAGATGGATAGTAAGACAAAGAGAAAAAAAGCAAAGAATTTAACTAATTTTTAGAGGGTTTTTAAATCTCATTTTTATTTGTATATTTTCCCATTCTATTATTTATTCGTTATTTATTCCTCACCATCAACATACCCTCTAAATTGCCTTGACTTTCCTATACATTTTTTGTGCACTGCATATTTAATCAAATAAGTTAGAAATGAGGAGGTTAGAAATTTAAAGGTCTACTCACATTTATATAAAGGGGAAAAGGAAAATAATTTTAAGAAATATCAGTTATATACTTATCTGGGATTTAAATTCTAACATCTTTATCGAAGGCAAACAAGACCAGAGGAGGTTGGCACTGTGCCCACTAATCAGTTTAGAAATAATGTACTCACTGCGAGCACATTTAGGCAATGAATTAATGGTCAGCGTTTTGACACCAACCTCCACATCCCTGACAAACTAGTAGCACATAATGGCCAAACACATAATTCAGCTTTTTACTCAGGTTATAGCACTAGAGTGGCCCACATTTGCTTTTTCCAGCTTGTAGACGTTTAGGTTTCTGAGTTAAATTTTCAAATTTTCTTTAAAACCATATAATTTTTATTATTTTCTTTTATCACTTTATTTGTTCAATTTAAATCTCACCTAATCAATCCATTGCAGCACTTCGTGATCGTGTAATGGGAGGGAGTGGAGGAATATCTGGTGATCGACCTTCAAGAGGAACACCAGTCAAGAGAGCCAAGTGGCATTTAGGTACATGTTTGACTTTACGTCCATTACTGTAGCCTGGGTCAATTTTTTATTCAAGCCATATATTTTCCACAACTGGTTTGCTAAGCCTGTCATAGCTTCATATGCCTTATAATCTAAATTAAGACTAGGACAGGGAGAACATCCAGTCGCCAGCTGTTAATTCATCACTGTGAAAAGGTAAACCAACATTTCACCAATGAGAAATTTTTCGGCCATGACGGGAATCGAACCCGGGACCCTTAGCTCAGTAGACAAATATGCTATCGACTGAGCTAAGATGTCAGATCCATTTAGGTATATGTAACCTAAGTTAAAATATTTTAACTAAAAATATAACATTCTAGCATCAAATGGACTGTTGATTTGTGGACTCACACTTTAAACTGACACCTTAAATTTAATACCAAACACAGAAACATATTTTTTTAATTTGCATATAAAATACAAATGTAAACAAAACTGTTGATATTATTTGCTCTAAATAAAGGAAATATTAAATATAACGGTTAGAAGATATTATTGCCTAGAAATAAAAAAACAATATTAAAATATTGGTTAGAAGGTAGTATTAAATGAAGGTTTGATAAAGTTTTTTTTTTATTTCACCTAGTTAGTGTCAGAGTAGAAATTGTTGAAATAAAACACTATCAGAAACTAAAACCCATTATAAATAAACTTTTCACTGCCATGGATAGTGTACCCGTCCTGTGTCCTTAAGGGGCAGGGGCAGGATGTTCAAAATAACAATAAACAAAATCAGAAAATTACAGAGTGACCCATATAAACAATGCACAAATGAATACAATCAACTCTCGATTCTACGACCTTTCACGGTTCCCTGGAAAAGGGTCGTTATTTCGAAAGGATCGTTATTGGAATTTGAACAGATTTTGTTCCACCCCTGACCTTCATACGAAAAAATTAAATTTTTTTAGACAATACGTGAAAAAGTAAATAAAATAAAACCTACCCATTTTTTGGAGAAGGTACTCCTTTCACTAATTTCGTCAAAATTATAAGTTCGTATCCAATTTTTAAAAAATAGCGTGGGTCATCAAAAATCGTTTACAAAATCCAACCAAAAACGTAACCAAATCAAAATAACAATGTTAAACAATNATAGCATGGGTCATCATAAATTGTTCACAAAATCAAACCAAAATAGTAACCAAATCGAGAATAGAAATAACAATGGCAAAAGCAAGCCTGGCGCGTGATGTAGCGGCAGTCGCGCGCGGGGAAACATTGTCTTGCTTGTGGGAGGGGGTGGACAGAGTCAAGTGATATTGGCTGGCATTGATGAGGTGGTGTCTTTTTTTTATACCTGACCCGCCCCAATTACTAGTAATACAGCGCTCACAAAGATAATTGCAACGCAGCGACCTGAATAAATGCAACAAATACATTTTACAGCCGATTTCCTTAAACTTTTCAACCTTTTTTCCCACATTTTTCACGGTTCCCCAAAAAAGGGTCGTACATATATAACATTGACAAAACTGAAAATCAAAACCAAGAATTCAATGAAACTCAAAATGTATACAATAAGTTGTGGATTTAATAACGGAAAGAAGAACACATTTTACATGTTAAAAAATGTTGTCGTCTGCCATAACTGATCCTACGCACATTAACTCATTAGAAATTAGTGATGAAGTTTTGGCAACGATATATCAATAATCTAGCGAATTAAAATAAATATACCGGCTTTGTGTTTAATTTTTATTAAATACCTCCATTTTTGTTCTATTTTTATTAAACTTGAAAAGCGACAAGGAATATAATTGCAGGAGAGCAGCCATTTTAATTTGATAGTAATATCGTAGCTTTCGATATACAAGTTGTGATATATCAATTAATGATAGATATATCGATATATTAGTGAAAATTTTACTTTTTTAAAAAAATGTGTCAAAGTTGTGAAGTTTTTACCTCTTGTTACTGTTATAATGTCAGGTCATATTATATTCGAGACCATTTATTTTTCATGTAGATCACCTCAAAATGTTAGGGTAGTACTATATTCAGGTCACAGTATATTTACAATTTGCCGGCATTTAAGTGAAATGGCAGATAAACTAACATGAGCTCTAATCGATTATCACCTATTTTGAATGTTGCTGTTTCATTTAGTTGCCAGTTTTATTGAGAGCTAAGAATTGAAGTAGTGAGAATCGTAATACTAAAATAGATTCTTGATTCTTTCAGTACCAGTAATAATCGAGGGTATCGAGGAATTTGAGTTTGAAAGCCCTAACTATATTACATAAATAGCAGTACTTATGTAACTACAACCCAAATCTCGAGGTGGCTATGATTAAAAAGGTTAAAAAGAAAAGGGGTAAATTACAATTCTAATTTAAAGTGCCAAAAAATATCATAATTTAAAATAATTATTTAACAAAATCTAAATTAAATTACAGAAGTGTTAGCAAGTTGAATGCTATTGTTAATTAACTAGTCACCAAGGATTATGATTAATTAATTAATTATTAAAGAGAGAAGCTCTAAAAGTAAAACCATCTGTAAACCATTTAATGAAAGAAGCCCGGAAACAATAATTAACAAAGCACCTCAAATATCCAATATGAACAACAAATAATAAACTTTTAAAAGGTTAGGTCAAAAATTTAATCCATTACAAGAGAAGCTCAAAAACTAAAAACAAGTAGCAACCCATTTAACAGGAAAAGCTGGGTAATTACTATCCAAGTGATGTTCAAAAAATTCCCGGATTATTTAAATAGCGCGCCAATGCGATGTCTTAGGGATGTAATTTAAGTGGCACTTTATAGTGTCAATCTTTGCAAGTAACATGCCATTGACCTCATCATTCTATTACGGTCAGTCATCGTGCTGGATTGTTTTGTTTAGGAGTTTGCTGTGGTGTCTTGCGATGTTCGAGATGGCCAAGTTTTATGAGCAGTGTGTCAACATTTAATTTTTCGTCAAACTCGGGTAAAACTGTAAAGGAAACTCGTGAAATGATGAAAAAGGTTTATAAAGATCAGTGCCTTTGTCATATGCAGGTTTATGAATGGTTTAAGCAATTCAAAGATGGTTGGCAATCAACTGGTGATGATCCGCGTTCAGGGCGAACCTTGATGTCAACTGACGACGCTTGTGTGGCCCAAGTTAAGAAAATGCGTTCAAACCGCCGATTGACTATTAAAGAAATCGCGGTTGACTGTAAGATTTCAATGGGATCATGTCACGCTATTCTGACCAAAAAATTGGAAATGCAACGTGTTGATACAAAGTTCGTCCCACAGTTGCTAACTCAGGATCAGAGACACAATCGAGTTGCAATATGCTAGGAACTTTTGGATCACTCAAACGAGGATGAAAATTTCATGTAAAGAATTATCATTGGCTATGAGACATGTATTTATGGCTATGATGTCGAGACGAAAACCCATTCTTCACAGTGGGTTGATAAACATTATTTGAGACCAAAAAAAGCTCGGAAAGTCAGGCCAAACATGAAAGTCATGCTGACCCCTTTTTTTTACATCAAGGGTGTTTGTTGTTCATCATGAACTTTTAACAGAAGGACAAACAGTAAATCGTTGATATTTATCTTGAAGTTCTGAGACGCCTGCGAGAAAATGTTAAGGGAAAAAGACCCAGATTGTGGAAAAACAAGTCCTGGTTCCTCCATCACGACAATGAGCCTGCACGCTCATTACCACTGATTTGTGACTTTTGTTTCAAAACAAAGAACATTGTGCTTCCCAACCTCTCTATTTACTTCACCTGACCTGGCCTTGGTGGACTTTTTCCTATTCCCAAAACTAAAATCCACTGTGAAAAGACGAATATTCGACACAACTGAAGATATTAAAGAAAAATTGCAGGCTGACCTGAGCACAATCCCGAAAAACGCCTATCAGGACTGTTTCAAGAAGTGAAAACTGCGTTTAGAGCAGTGTATCAACCAAGGAGGGATGTATTTTTAAGGTGAAAAAGCTTAATAAGTTTTAGGTAAGCCAGAAATATTTATAAAAAAAAGTTAGAAAACTTTTTGAACAGCTCAAACATTTAATATGAACAATAAATAATAAACTTATAAAAGGTTAAACCTAATATTTACTTTATTATGAGAAAATCTCAAAAACTAATTATAATTTAAATAAACTCATATCTGGAGAATTAAATGGAAAGAGTTCTAGTTTGAAAGTTAATACGGCCTAAACAATATCGACAAATGACAGGGTGTCTACCATCCTTGAAAATCAGAGAAAACGGGAATTAGCAGGGATTTGAAGTGATCGGGAAAAACAGGAATAAGTCGGGAATCTGGTAAATTATAATAAAAATCTGGGAAAATGTTGTTTGACTCAATATGAAATACAATAATCATTAACTCAGTAAATTATAATGTTATTCAATTTTTTTTAGCTGCGTAGTATATTTTTAATTCCTAAGAAACAATGTTTTAATACAAATTTTTAAAAAACACGTTTATTTACATTCAAAAACTTATTATTATTATTATTAATAAAAAATATTAATAAAAAACAAGGGGAAAGAGGGGCGAATTAGAAGGATGTGACATACTTTTTAGTCAGGAATTTTAGGAAATGATTGGGGGAAATCAGGAAAAAGTTCAGGGATTTCATTGGTCAAGTTGTGTAGACACCATGGAATGAACTTTGGGTGATAATCTGTCTGTATATTTAGTCCAAGGGTCCAAAATAAATTAAAAGGAAGTGCACTAATCACTCCACCAAACTCTCTCTCTCTCTCTATATATATATATATATACACACACACACACACACACACACACACACACACAGACACACACCCTTGGTTCCCACAGTAGAATATATGTGCTCCAATAGGGACCAATGTTATAAAGTTTATTTCTGGTCTCGGCTAGTTTCTAAACCTTTAGCAATGTGTGGTTGCAGATTTCTTTGTTGAGAGATCTAAGCAATTTCCTGGTGTAAAACTGATTGAATCTTGGATAATATTGTGACTATACTTGCTTTTATTCATTTTTTGTCTTTGTACTATCTGTGGCTATAAGTTATTTTCTTTAATGTATCTGTTGTGTAGTCAATGTATTGATCTTTTCACTGATTGTGGTCCTGTTGGTGGATAGTGATTTAAGAATTGGGGAACCTATTTCGTTTTCGGTGCTGCAGAATGACATTATTTGTTTTAAGTATGATGTAAGATTTTCAGGCGTTTCAATTAATAATAAAAGTAAAATTAATTTTAAAAGAAGATTTTTATAATCCCAAAATGATGTGGAATTACTAGCAATCTAATATTTACTTTTCTTATTCTCACCTGAATTACAATTTTTTCCTCACCAGCCATACAATAAAATTATATGTCGGTATTCTACAATTCCAATAGTTATAATAACTACCAAATCGATATGTTAGTCTACTTAGTCTTTAAATAAAATTTCTAATCAGAACTCAATTTTATTTGTGACATATTTAAAATATAACATGTTTGAATATATAAATGTTTTATTTAAAAAAAATTTATTTGTTTGTGTGTTTCAGGCATTCGCTCCCAAAGCAAGCCTAATGATATTATGAATGAAGTGTACAGAGCAATGAAAGCTTTGGATTTTGTAAGTTTTCTTTTAGATTTTAAAATAAATCTCTCAGGCTCTAAATATATCAATGAAGTATTAACTATAATAATGCTTTAATATCACTTAACAGCTGTATGTAATATAATATATCCCCTTGTCCAGTGGCAACAATGTAAAGTGTGAACTTTTTTTTTCCATGGTGTGTTAGTTACCTTTTATATGTTTCTATCCACCTTTCCTATACCTTCTTCCAAATATTACATTTAGATTAATTTTTTTAATAGTACAAAAATTATTCCCTTTAATATAAAACTTGCCGACTCTTTTAGTACCCAAGCAAAATAATGGTATTAAGGTAGTGTGAGTACTCACAAATGTAATTTGAACTCAAATTTTCATTGTTATTCAAACACTACTTTTTTTTATTACTGTTTCAAAACTCAAAAACGAATTTACTCAGAATGTATTAAGTTTTATTAATTAAAATTTTTGTAGCACATTTCTCTATCTTACCCTAACTCGAATAACACTTAGTTTGCATTTCAACTTGATTTTTAACTTGACTCAAAGTTAAAAACTTGTATGAACACGCTGCTAAACCATATACCCCACAAATTTTGTGTGATACACGTAGAATAGAAAAGATTGTATAACTTAAATCAAATAGTTTTGTATTGTAGGAACACAGTAGGAAGGAAAGCATCTGACAGGTATAAATAAACAAAAACAACTCATGGATTTATTTCTCAAATAATGTGGTCTGTATCTGTCACTTTGGATAAATAATTTAAATATTGATATAATACAAATATTTTAATAAATGGTTATCATTGTTGATCGCAAAAAAAAAAAAGTTTAATAAGGGCTGGGCCAATCTTCTATTTTGCTGATGATGCTGATGAGGCCAATCATTTGTTTTATAAAGATAATATGAGTCCGGCACCCTAACTTAGATTTTAAGTTATATGAAGCTACGACAGACCTAGCAAGCTGGTATTGGAAACTATATGGCTTGAATGAAAAATTGATCCAGGCCACAGGCTGGAAACGGTAATGGATGTAAAAAAAAAACCTTAATATGTATTGTTAGCACTAAACTGATCAAATGGGCCATTTTTAATTTTTCACTATAGTAGGATTGCTTATACAAGTTAAATTAAAACTTAAAATATAATTCACTTTATCATAAATTGACTCCTTTTCTCATAGTAAAGTTTGTTTTAAAATCTCCGATAGTTATTTGGTTTTAACTTCCCTTAAATGTTGTCTATTTTTAGTTTTCCTTAAATATTCCTCTTAACGTTCAAACATTTGTTTGCTATTTATCCCTCTTTATTCACAAATGATGCAATACATCTCTCTCACTCACCAAACTTTCTATTCTCAACACTCCCCCCCTTACCCATCACTTTTCCATTCCCTTGTTATTGATGAATGAAGTAATTTTACCTTAGAGTACACTAGCAGCCACCCCGACCCATCTTATAGTAATAGAACAAAGGACAAGGCTGTCTGCTAATAGCTTAATAATGAAGGGTCACCAGTGCCTGCATATTGTTCAAAAGATTGATTTTAAGAATTGGTGCGCAAATTCTTGATCATTAATTTAACAATTGTACCATTATTGGCCCATGATTAGATTGACCCTCAGCATTGGTCCAGCTCTAGTTTTAATTTTATAATATGACCTTTACCCCATGTTATTGGCATAGCATCACTGCAACTAATCAACTATAAGTGCCACACAAATAGAATAGGTATGGGCTTACAGGATGGAGTATAACAATATGCTTAAAAGAACTTCAAAGTAACTCAAAATATCTCACTATATATAAGCAAATAAACTATCATAATTATGATACACATACATGTCCCTTTAATTAAAATAAAGGAAATGTAGAAGCTAATTTGGTGTGTGGATGGTAAATTTGTTTATTACAAATGGCTTCTTCAGGAAGTAGTGGTAATAAGACTATTCTAGTTTTATGACATACTTCCTGAGCTATGATTTGCTTATCTTTACTATCACATCCATTTCTGTTTCCAGCTTTTGGCTTAGTATTTAGTATCACATGAAAAATTTAAATTTGTGATTTAAAAATTTATCATTTTTAATGATTAACTAAAATTATTATTTCTTCACTATTAATATATCATTACTGCTTAAGTATCCCAGGAACACTTTTCATTTGTGTTTGTAGGAGTGGAAAGTTATAAATCCATTCCACGTTCGTGTGCGACACAAAAATGAATTAACGGAAAAATATGTAAAGATGTCCCTGCAGCTCTATCAAGTGGACTACAAAAGCTATCTACTTGACTTCAAGAGTCTAAGCAGTGAGAGTAGTGAAGAATCAGAATCAATTGGTGTACTTTCAATGGAGCTTAACTATGGTAATTCACATAATCCACATGTTCTATCTTTAATAGGAAAATACAGTGCTGTTATAATATAATGTCAATGAATTTATATAATATGTGGTTTTATATTCATGCCCCCAGACAATTCATGTATACTTCCTTTTTATTCCCCTCCACATCCTTTAGCTCTTATTTTAAGTCATTACTAACTCATATGTTAAAGTATGTGTACAACGTAGTTATTAAATAAAATACTCATCAAAAATTTTCAAGTTTGAAAATTAAATATATTTTCTTTTCTTTTAACTTTACTATAATATTTGTTTTAGATTCTTTATTTAATTTCATTTTGTTTATGAAGTATCATATTAAACTATCAATAATTTTAAAAATAAAGCTCTTTCTTTTATTTAATGATATATCAAAATTTTGATTTGAAAAACAAATCATTTTTATAAGGATTTAAAAAAAAATTAAATGGGAGGGGGAGCAGACTCCTTAGCTCAAAATGATCTCTGTCTTCTGATCCAACAGTCACCATTAGTCTTGTGTTTCAAACTGATATGCTAAGAATAATAATTTCTAGTTATCATATAAAGTGGATTTTTTTCCCTCTAAAATCTGCTCTATTTAAATAATAGATCAATCTCATAATTTATGCTTGTGACCTATCTTACAGAGAAATGGTGCTGAGTACAACTTGGACAAGTCATAGAAATATTTTCTTTTAATTTAAGGATTGAGAATAATACTCCACTCTATTAAAATATGTATTTTTATGTTTAAGATCCATCTTTACCTCAGCAACAAAGCACTGGACATCACACAATGGAGTTTTTTGAAATGTGTGCAGCTTTAATTACTCAACTGGCAAGATGAAAGTTTCTTTTAATTCCTAAGTTTCTTCTAAATAATATGATATAAATTATTAATGTGTGTATCATGGTTTGGATCAGAATAGGTAGCTAGCACACTTACCTTGGTAATACTGGAGTAGAAATTGTTTAGATATACCACTAAAAAACACATTTTTAAGGACAAGCTTTCACTGTCACAGTTAGCTTCATCAAGCCAAGAGAGTAGACTGATGCTGTCTGTGACAGTGAAAGCTTGTCCTTAAAAATATGTTGGTGTGTTTTTTAGTGTTCTCTCTAATTAATTTATACTCCAGTATCACCAAGGTAAGTGTGTTGGCTATCCCTCCTAATTTAAACCATGATTTAGCCTAGTGCTCTATTCCATATAATCTTAAATATGTTTATCAGTATTTATCTTAGTACTGAGTGGATTATACTTTTGACTCTTAACTGGGAAGTTGGGATTTTTAATCTCAACCAAGTAAAATGGTGGGGGTTTTCTGCTTTGTGGTTTCTCATTCTCTCTTAGGGAATGCCGGTGAGGTTTCTTGAAAAGGTGCTTTCATTATTCTGATCCCCAAGGAGTTTTATATATAGTTCTGATACTTGTGGGTGTGCTAACAAATAATATATTAAAGTATTTAGTTAACAATATGTTCTACTAATAATTAATTTCATAATCAGGTTATATAGACATAATTTTAAAACAAATCAATTTACAAGATATGAATTAAAAACTGTATATATATATACATGTATACACACACTTAATCACACCGTTTCCTTATGGGGTAGGCAAGAAACTGTGCATATATCTCAAAAAACTCCATACTTAATCCATCACTAAATTTCTCCACACTTCCCTATCCTTGCATACTTCCTTCGCTTCAACAATATCAAAACACTGAGTCATACACGCTCTTTTATTCTTAAAACTCTTAGTGTTTCTCTATTTCACACATTTGTCCACCACATTTAACAACCACTTCTTACATGGCCTACCCCTTACTTTGTATCCAAACACTTTACCTTCATATATTTGTTTCATCATTCGATCCTCTCAATATTCCCAAACAACCGTAAGACACTTTATTCTCATTGAACTATTGGATACCCTTTCAAACTACACTCCTTAAGCACCTATTCATTACTGACTGTCCATATGAGTTTTTCCACATACATTTTTTAGATATCTTATCCCAACCTCATTAACTTTGCTCTTGTGTTTCTCTTGACACACCCACACTTCACATCTATGAAACAATGTTGGCGTTAACACACTTTTATATCCTACCATCTTTGCTTCTTTCGATACAACTTCATTCTTTCCAATAGTCCACTTACATCTAACTACTCTCTTAGATGAATTCACTCATCTGTCAATTTCACCATCTATCTTTCCATTTTTACAGAACATTGTGACTAGATACACAAACATTATTCACTTGTTCTAACAGTTCTCCAATTATAATAAGCTGATAATTATTTTCTGATCCATCCTTATCCAAAACTATCACCGAAATCTTGAAGACAGTTATATGAAGATCCATTCTGTCTTTTGCAACATCCAAGCGATTTAATGCATTCTGCAAATAACATTCATCCTCAGCCATTAATACGGTATCCTCTGCATTTAACATCACACTCACATTCACATTGCCAATTTGTACCCTAACCGCGTCCTCACAAGCATCACTCAAACACTTATCCATTAAAACATTAAACAACCATGGGACATAACATAACTTTGCTAACATCCCATTTAGTGTCAAACCATTTACTCAATGCTCTATCCACTCTAACACATGCATTACTTCCATCATAAACAACATAATTTCATTTACAAACCATGAATCCACACCATACTCTCCAAGAAAATTCCATAACATACTCCTATTCACCCGATCGTAGGCTTTCTCCAGATCAACAAATACACGATACATTTTCCTGGATATATTTTGTTTCTAAATTTGATTTATATTTGATTCAAATAATTTTATTTTAAACTTGCACTTTACAAACATTTCCTTTGTATAATATAATGCTTTACAAGAACCATTTATGCTCTAGTGTACCCAATATTGTTGAAAAAAATATGACCTGGAATTGATCAATGCACTCCTATAATTATATGCAAAAAAAATTTAGTTGCATAAAAGAATGCAAGTTTAATAATATACAAATTTTTATCTTTATTAAGCCTTTTAAAATTTGATTGAATCTATATACAAATTCAATTCTGCTAATGGATGTAATGTATGGTTGAAAACCTCACAGACAGTTTCCCAAGTTCTGATTTTTGAGGCTTAGGTTGGTCTTTCCACACATTGGTTTTCCATCTTCCTTCAAGATGCATGTTGCTGCAATTCCTCTTACTTGACTTCATCATCTTAGGTGCCAGAAGGGGGTGCATTTTATTTTATTTTAAAATCATTAGATAGTTGATACTTTTAACTGAAGTAATTTATTCTGGGTCTTCACAAACTGTAGACTATCAATTGCATATTGTATGCATTTTAATTGGGAACTTTGAGGCCTACAGTTTTCTAGTAAGTTTGTAGGCCTTGCCAGTCTAGCCACCTTTCAATGTATAATTTAATGTAGCCGTTTGGTGCCATTTTTCCTTTATATTGTATATATTGTAGAGTGTATATTATTTCATTATACATTGGAGACAGTGGACACATCTTCACTTTTACAAAGGTGCCTGAAGACTGGTCTACAATGCATTAGGGGCCGGAAGTTTAATACCAATTTATATGGCTTGAGAATCACAAATCAGCAATACCAAAATTTGTCTTAAAACTACTAAGTATGAATTATATAAGTTGATGCAAAATACATTAAAATATAACATCTATATACAATAAAAATTTTAAATGTTTCCCATTTGGTGCACCATAAAAATCCTATTGGAACGCATGTTCTTCATCCCTAGACTAAACCATGCTTGTATTGATCATATCGCAGAAATATTTCCTCGACCCACTTAATTTTAGTTTGTGTTTATTCTATATATCAACATGCATTGTATTTGTTTAAAACTGTAAGTACTATTGATTAAAATAATTTGCCATGACAGTTAGAAAATAGTAATCTTTGTGATTAAATATAGAAGCAACTAGTCATTTTAAATATTTTTTTTATAGAACCTTAAGTGAGTCAAGAAAACACCACTAAAGAATGTGTATGAAATTAATATTTGGTTGAATTATTTGTATTTGTGTTTAGTTGAGCTCTCCAACTATGGATAAACACAAGTGTTTGGTTGGAAGGATTGCTCATTTGTATAGTGTAGCAAGCCAAGGCATAATAATTCTAATCAGATGAAAATTGAGAAGATAAAGAAAATTAAATATATTTTTATTAAATCATTTAGTGTTATATCTTCAAATTAATGTGCCAATGCAAACCCAATCACTTATACAATAAAAACAAAATACTACTTCAACATGTTACAAATATTACCTTTTAAAATGTGAGCTCAAATCATTTTTAAAAGATCATAAAATTAAAAATTCTAATTTCATTAGAGACTAATATAAAGTCTTGTCAAGATTATTTCACAGACAATTGTATAGAAAGGGACCATCTACACAAATGCATCTGTGGAATACATTTTTTTTAAACTTGTGCAAAGTGCTAAAGGCCTTACACAGCACACAAATCTTCAAATCAAAAGTAAAATATCCAAACTGATCTAAGGATAAAAATGGACAGCCTCTTAATAGCTGGTCTACCAATTTATTTCCTAGAACGCCAGCATAACCAGAAATCCATCAGAAGTAGATATTTTTATGGAGAAGGTAATTGCTAAAAACTTACTTGTGGATTAACTACTTTCTTTCCACCATTGGATTATATGAGTAAAAGGATAATTAGGACATCAGAGCCTGTCCTTATTCCACACATGCAAGTAATTATCAAATAATGTAATTATCAAATAATGTAATTATTTGTAACCTCTTATAATATCTCTTCTAACTTTTTTCACTTATTTCCATACTGTTATTTGCTTTCATCAGAACTGCATCAGTATACACTCAAACTAAAGTCTATTCTAGTTTTCCAGATGTGGGCATTTCCATGATTGAATGCTTACCCTGTGTACTGAGGCTTTTTTTTCTAAATGGTTTCCCATTCTCCATGCAAATGTTGTAACATTGTATCTAAACTCTACATTCTTCACCCTGACCCCATTAATGTAATTAAATAAAGATCCCAGGAAGTAAGTAAGATGCAACAAAAATATATATTTGGATAATGTTCTAAATAGTTTATAAAAACTATTTCCATGACACTTTCCTGGAGATTTTTTTTTTTTCAGACAAGCCTTTTACAGCAGATTTATACTATTCTAATAGATGTTACGCTTGTAAAGTCAAGGTTTGAATTGATTGCTATGACACTTTTTGCTGTAGACAGTTTAAAATGTTTCCTGCCAACTAGTGTGTTCATAATTCATTAATGAAAATAAGTTCTTAAGATAGCAACGCAGAGAAAATATATACTTTGAGAGGAGTATGTTCATAGGAGAGCACCAGGACCTGTTTATTAAATTTTTCTATAGATTCTTGATTTTCTTACAAATTCAGCATCCTTATTCTGTTTAAATAAGACATATTTGCTTTAGGGCAGTCCTGTCTCTAGTTTGTATGATTAATAAACACAACTTTGACATAATACATTTAATTTTAGAAAATAATTTTAAACATGATTTTAATTTATATTTTTTACTAACCAAACAAGAAAACTAAATTATGACTATCAATTATTGCTCTCGTAACTTTTAACCTAAAATGTAATCAATATTAATTATCTTCATATAAGAAGTTTAATTATAAAGTACAATAATATTTTTAACACCGCATCTTATCACACACTTCAGCTATAGGCTTGTAATTCTATTTAATGTGTGCTTATAATAAAACAAGATAGTGAACATCCAATTTATAAGCATAATTTTTATAACTTACCTAACCAAGAACATACCATACACCCAATGTTGGTGCCAGGAATTTTACATGAAGTCTCAATACCCAAACAAATAGTGTGTATTTTATACACCACACCCGAAATCAAACCTGGTTTCCCTAAACCTCTAGTCAACCACACTATTCTGTTACGGTGATGGGCACTGTATATACTTTTTCAACTTTTCTAACGTTATTTAAGTTTCAGTATTAAGGTATTTTTATTTACTAACATTTGTTTATAATGTTTTTTGTGGTGGTTTTGAATACTTATTAGGCTTGAGTGATATGTATTTTATTGAAAAGTGTGAAACTCGATGGTAATAATATAGTAATAACCTCTTACAAAAATACTTTGTAACTACAAGGCCTGCAAAGAGAATTTTTTATTTGTCAAAATGATTTATTTTTTTTATCAAGAGACAAAAATGGAGTGTGTATATCGTAATATTAATTTCATTTTAAACATGTAGGATTTTAATGTACATTTACAATCTGTTAAGTTTAAATTCTATTTTCAATATTTGTTTTATTAAATCATATTGTTTATGTAAGAAAAATAAATATATCCCTAAAAATATTTTTATGTTCATTAATTATAGTAAATATACCTCAAAAACATTTAATGGGTTACTACACTGGATTTCATTTATAAGGGAACTGTATTGTCATAGGAGTATTTTAAATTTCTCAAATTTGAAAATAAAATTTCCAATTGTAAACTAAATAAACCAATGATCCTTTCAAAATATTCTTTTACCAAGCTCAAAATAGGAACTATTTTAAAATTATTATAATAGCATTGAGATACCCAGCATTGTCAGGGTAAAATATTCTAGGGTTACAGGGTTGAACAGGCCAAAAAGTGCCAATCTTATCATATAATTAAAAAAATTGGAAGTTAGGTAAAATAGGGAAAAAGGGTATTATTTTCTGGTATAAAGGTTAAAATACCATGTAAATAAGAAAAATGTTTAGAAAGAATTGTAAATAAATACATTTAATTCTTAATCCAGTTTCTTTACTAGTGCACTAGCATAGAACTACTATTAAAGTAATCATGGGCGTAGGGAGAATTTCAGTTCAGGGGAGGTTTCAAACTGGCACGTTTATAACAAGGATATGAAGACTTAATACTAGTAAACTCTGAGAAATAAGAATATGCCTATGTTATATGTGTTTAGTCTTAAAAAAAAGTAAATCTAATATGTATCTATATTAAGTGTCAAACAGGCAAAACTTTATATTATTTTAGCAGGTTTTTTTACTGCATTTATTCGCTTTAACCTTTTTACCAAGCATATTTACCTTTTTAAAATATTTCGGACTTCTTACACATTTTAACCCAGTTTACCTCTTCTATCCTGTTTACTCTTTCCAGCCCATTAACCTTTTAACGTTTTATTGCCCTCTTTTTACTATTTTTAGTCTTTTTACCTGTCTTGGTGGTGTAGTTAGCTGACACGCTAGTTTCGTGTTGAGCTAGACTGCTGAGGACAGGGAGATCGAGGTTCGAATCTTGTGCAGGTGAACCGGGGGTAATTTTTCTTAAATGGTTTTCCACTCTCCCACCACACCAATGTGTGTTCACTTCCTCTATATTCAACCTTCCCAATTCCTAACCATTAGCGTAACTAGTACTTAAGTGTATAACCCGAACGGGTAGTAAGACGCAGTGCCAAGTATTAAGTATTATTATTTAGTCTTTTAAGTCTTCTATCCCTTTTAAACTTTGGGTCATTTTACCCAATTTGGTCTTTTTCGACAACTTTGCAATTTTTGTCCTTTTGGTCTATCTCACTATGTTAGTAGGCTAAATCTTTTTTTTCTGTTTTTAATTAATTTAAAAAAATCAAAAAAATCAATTTTAACTCCGACTTTTAAGTATCACATGTTTGTGCATAATGACTATTAATTTTTAAATTTAAAATCTCTGCTTGCAGTATATATTGCGCAACACAGATTACAGACAAACTTCAATGAAGGGGGGGTGGGAGTGCTCTCATCGAACTGGGCAGGGCGGTTCACCCTCAGGAATTTATAAATTTCAAGATTTTAGTGTAATTTAAAAATAAGGGAAAAAATTTGAAAAAGAAAAACGCACAAAAGTTATTAGTTTATTTGTGTTAACAATGTGAGTCAATAATTATTGACTGATTGACACAAGAAGCAACTAGATAGTGAGATATTACTTGACTGTACAATTAGTAGTGACTAAAGCATAGATTTATCTGGATTCACCCTTGTTATGAAAGGTAACCAGCCGTCTTACCCCAATGGATTACACTATCTTAGAGGTAACACCATAGTGGAATAGTAGGGTTAGCCTACTAATCTACATGTTAAATGAAGGCTTACTTGTGAAGCTACATTAAGAAATCATCAAGACACAATATACCTTTTATCAGTTGCATTGGGGTGTTTTCAAACTATTTATAGGCCTGGATCAGACTTAACCCGAAGCAGAAAAATTAAGATGACTTTCATCTTAGTCCTTGCTAATCTCCAGAGACAGGTGCTAAACCCAGCAGTCCCTGGTGGCCGCAACTACCTACACCAGTGATTTGTGGATATCATCGCTTAAGCCCTCATTCATTACTAGTTCCTAGTTATGACTTATATTTCACCGGATGAATTGGTTCAAATTACTTTCCTTGGCTGATACCAGAATCATGGGTCATAAACAAGCCCAATAAGTGCTAGTTGAAAAATTGAAACACACATTCTAAGATGGCAACACAGCAAAGGAACAACTGAACTTGCTAAGGAAATTGATCTTTTAATTCACCCCAAACATTGCGTTATTCTTCTCTTCACCCCCTAATCCCATGCTATTTTACTAGGCTAAGGTAATCTATGCCAAACTTAGGTTTGATGTCTACCATACACACTCTTAGGGCCGTTCCTATAGACGAAAAGATGTCCCCAAGAGATTACTAGGAGCTCTCCCTCTGGCAGCTTGCCTGTTATCAGTTTCACAATCCTTCCTATATTCACTACCTGGGTGACTGCCAGACGGCTCATTGCTGGGTAACAAGATTTGTACTAGCGAGGAGGATATTTGGCAACATAGCGTGACTCAACCCAGTTTGAAACACGGCTTTGAATTATTTCTGGGAGTT